>ML836907.1:25006-39968 GCA_009831015.1 Picea engelmannii | reverse complement strand
TATTACATATCCAACTCAAATTGGTCCCCAACTTCATCCAATTCAATATCTAACTCATCAAGGTAATAATTTGTATCTAACCCTTCAAAATCATAGAAACAATTGTCCATAACTACATTGGGATCTCTAGCACTAAGTTGCACTAAGTCATCATGAATATAATCATCATCAACTTTGATACATAGGATGTGATATCATCTTGAGCCAATATGATCGACGAGAATGCCATTTTATGTTATCATGGAAGACATGGATTAATTTCCACACCATTTTGTTCCCAACCATTTCCACCATGGTCAATATGACATTAATCCCTATCACTTCTCACGTCCTTGTCACTATACTTCGAGATAATGACATCATCATTACATATCTTACCCACTACCATTCTTTCTAAATCAAGGTAGTCATTTCCATATCCACCACCTTCTTTGACATTCCTTGCCATTTCACATGTGTTATTATGACTAAAATGTTATCCCAAGAAAGTATCTATCATCTCTTCTACTAATGATCATTTAGAGTCTCTTTTATAACCATAGGAGCCTCAGTTGTGTGCCATGATCCAAGAGGAACTAGTATTTTGCAACTCAACCCAAAATGGATAAGGATTTTCTAAGAAGTAGGTTGGTTGACTTATTTTGACCTCCTTCAAGGATTTTCTATGAGTATAGCCTTTGAATCCGCACAAACATTCTAAGGTTCCTTGGCCATGGTAAGAGGCCTTCACAAGTAACAAGGATATCTATGGAAGGTGAAGGCTAGTCTAAGCGATGGACTGTGGCCAATAGTGAACATCTAGATTTTCTAGTGGGTAGTCAGACTCTTTAATGCACATGGAAAGGTGTTAATTAGAAATTCGTTTCAAAGAGCTCAATCGTTGTTCAAAAACGTATGGGAATTCACAGGAATTCGTTTCAAAAATTTTGTTAGAGGGTTGCAGGTGCTTAAGGATGAAGGTCGTTTCGTGGAAAGAAAATTCATGAAAAGTGTATTTAGCATTGCGATGTCACTAGTATGGATTTGCTGGTTTAACTTTTCGTACTCTTGCTACCTTCTTGGATTCGACTAAACAATTTAAGAGTTCTACAAATAAAGGGGAGCAACTTGGAAACATTATGGTTGGATGAATCTCTTTAACATAATACATTTATTTTTAATTGCTTTGATCTTGAGTATTGTTAGCATACTAGTGGTCGAACCCACTTTGAAAATGTAAACATTGTAGGCACCCGAACAGTTGAGGGCAGTCTGGAATTTCTATTGATTAATTGGGTTGGTTGTCATTGATGTCAACCCTTGAAGAAAGTCCGATAACAAATTTCGGTAGCCCCAAAAGTATGGATAAGGGACTTCAGTTTGATTGATGTATAATGGTATGAATATTAATATATTTGCAAGTAAGACTATTCCATATGGATAGTACATGTCATACCATTTTTGGTGATATGTGGAACGCCACATAACTTCTCACGGTTAGAGAGTTATGGCCTTGTGAAGTTGGAGAACCCTCATGAGTTATCTAGAAGGTCAAAGAAGACAAAATTGTTCTAGAACCTCCTAGAAGAAGTTGACTAGTTAAGTGAGTGAAACTAGGAGTTAATCATGGGTTAAGTTGTTGCAATAAGAAAATAATTAAAAATAAATTAGTTGCAACTAGAAGTGGAAAATTTACTATTTGTAGCAAAGTGGGTTAGAAGTGGACAAGTGGTTAGAAGTGGGTTAGCCCTAAAAGAAGGAAATTGGATTAAGTTGGTTAGAAGGTAACCCCTTGAGGAAGCTACATGAAAGTATAAATAAGAGAGAAAGGCTCTCCTATTAACACCTATTGAGCACATTGAATATCTATTATTGTGTAAGGTTTATTGCAGGTACTCATTGATACATCTTGTTAGTATTGATGCACATCTTGTATTTCTTGTCATATAGTTAAGGGTCTTTGTGGTACATGGTTGAGAGCTTGTATTTATGAAGTTGTTGATGTATTGAGACACTGTATATTAGTAAGGGTTTGATGTCTAGTTCAAGCGAGGGTTATTATACTGGTTCATGATTACACATACTTGTATGGCACATGACTAGAGAGATATAGATACATTTGGTTAAGGGATATGTATTAGGATGTATACACATGGCACAGTTACAATATAGACATAGTGACAGGTTGTAGGCTGATGTGACAAAGGATGTAGAGGGTTAGAGTTTTTCAGAGAAAGAAAAACCTAGTTTTCAGAAGGCATGTGCAGGCTACAGTACATATACGCCGCGTACATACGTGAGATGCAATATAGATAGGGAGCGTACATATGCACGCTACAGAAAAAATAGGTCATGTATCTGTTGGTTTTGGTTGGTACAGTCTCAGTTTAGGTACAGGTTGATTATAGGGAAGTGGTACAGGTTGGCTACAGGTCAATGGTACATGTTAGTACAGGTTTACAATGGTATATCTCACAATGACAGGGTGGCAGTGGTTTCTTCATTTGAAACTTATATTCCAGGGCGATGGGACGGGGCAAATATAGGTGGTTGTAGCACCTTCCGGTTGTAGTCGGAGAACATAGAGGGTTGTAACCTCTTTCTGGTTGTAGATAGAGAATTGGGGAGTTGTAGCTTCCCTCAGGTTGTAGCCTGAAAATATAGGGGTCAGAGCCTCATTCAGTTGTAGATGGAGAACAAAGGAAGTTGGTTTTTCCAATGAATGTAATTCTTAAAGACATATAAGAAGAAACCCTCTGTGGTTTTCTCCTGCACTGGGTTTCTACATAAAAATATTGGTGTACTGTGTATGTGTATGATTTTTCATTTTTCATGGTTTATTTACTCTGCACTTATTGGATGATAATGCTATATTGATCATAAAGATAAATAACACTTGCATACCACGGTTAAAAGGATTAAAATCCTTTATTATTGATTTACCCCTCCTTTTAGTTATCCAACAATTGGTATCAGAGCAGGTTCCTTAAAAGAATAGTTTAAACATTGAAAGGTAGATCATGGAGAGAAATAGTATGTATAAAAATGGAATACCACATTTTGATGGACACAACTATGAATTTTGGAGCAGAAGGATGAAAACATATGTACAGGAACATGGATTTTAGGTTTGGAAATCAGTTGAAGAATACCCTACAGAGGCGCAGGAGTTGAAGAATTCTTCGAGGGTTCGAAGGAAAGGAGAAGCTCAGGAGGGTCAACATTTTTATACGCGTGGCGAAGCTCAAAGTGTAAGGAGTTCGCAGAGAAGAAGGAGGCCAAGGTTGAAGCCTCTGGAAGATTTCAATTCTTCCAAGTCCTGGAAGAAAACGTCGAAGCTCAGGAGGAGCAACGCCAGCCGTTGGATTGGGTGAAGACACACGGAGTTTATCCTCTGGAGAAGTGAGTAGGAAGAAGAGATCATGAGCGTCAGATCTTTCTCAGGATCACCGATAGTTGTTGGATCGGAAAGAAGCTGCATGAGGGTTAAGCCTTCATGAGAAGCCGAGGTGAAAGTCCCGACAAGAGCAGCTAATCAGGATATCAACATTCGAGATATCGGAGATCCCAAGGACATGAGTTTGGTCGTTTGACACCAGAAATCTCGAAAAGACGAGGTTTGATCTGAGCCATCCAGTTGTGGGAAGAGGCGTGTCACGTGATCATCCATTTCGGAGATCCGCCACAACAAATCACGAAGAGTGTTGGGTGGGCCATGAAGGAACCAACCAGTGGACAGGTGGCATACCATTTCGGAGTTTCATGGAGTGAAATCCCGAACTCTTTGCATCCAGATTCGCGATATTGCGAACTCCGAAATACCGATGGAGTGAAGGACCGTTGAATAGTCAACTCGCACGTGCATCAGGGTTTCGGCATATCAGGAGTTGGGAGTCGGTAAAGTGAGTTGTTTGATATCGTGAGTGGCAAAATCGTGATAGAGAAAACCCCGATAGGAAAAGGTCAGCATTGACTGTTGTTGGGTCTCGGGGGTTCGAGAGGCCTACGCTCGACTATTGAATTCATGAAGTCGCGAATTTTGATCTCCTAAGTTCAAAAAGGGGATCCCATGAAGGTTGTTGTGGGTGCAGATTTCTCGATAGGGAAATAGAAGAGCGTTGCAGTTCTTCAGGCCGAGGAAGAAGGAAAGATCCTGTGAGTGGACGTGCTTGCGAGCGTGACTGCATCAAGTGGTATCAGAGCCTGATTATTGTCTGTATATTTCAGGCGAGGGAGGCATAAGAGATAAAGAGTACTCTGATACACTGCATCAGTCTGGTATCAGAGCAGGATTTCATCTGTATATTTCAGGTGAAGCGAGAAGGAAAAGGAAGACAGAGCACTGGAGACTCTGTGGTGATTGTTCGCAGGTAGGCACCAATCAAGAAGGTAGTCAGGAAGACTGTAGGATGAAGTTGGAAACACTCGGGGTACAGAGTGACAGCAGCAGGTTTTCCAGGAAGGCAGACAAAGACAACAACATGGCTACTGAAGGCCGTAGGTATGCTGGGAGGAGAAACCCGGAGCTGATGAGTACAACCAAGAGGGGAAAAGAACTTGCCGACATTAGGGCAAGAATGGAAGAGCTTGAACTACGGATGTAGCAGAATATCAAGCGGAGATGGGTGTATGAATGGCCCATGAAGAAGCTAAAATTAAAATGGCCAGTCAAGGAGTTGATGGCTATAAGACAACGTAAGCTGTTAAAAGGATGGTTGAGGCATACTGAAAACCTCGACAGACCTAAGGAAATGGTTCAGATATGTGAACCAGAGACTGGGAGAGATCTCAATGAAGAGAATAAAATGGGATCAACTGAAGATCTCAGAGACTGTTAGGAGGACAGCCGAGGAATTTCACATTGCCAGCTGGGCAATGAAATGAGGTTGTTGTGGGATCTCGAAGACTGCCAGGAGGGTAGTGAAAACATCCCATATTGCCAGATGGGTAGGGATGAGCAGATGAGTCCATCTGAGGGCCTCATGGACTTAGAAGTGAGTTAGAATCAACCGGAGGAGCTGACAGGGCAGATGAGCTCAGGGATGGATTTAGATCAGCAGATGCAGCTGACAGAGGACGAAGGTTCATGTGGTCTTCCAAGCCATGTGAATGAATATGATGACAAGTTAACAACTTTCACCATTTGAGAAGCCAATCTGAGGAGCCTTATAATGATTGGAGGAATCAAGATATTCCTACCACTTGCCCAAGGGGAGGCAAAATTCTGGGTTGCAGATGCAGCAACAACAGAAGGACAACTAGTTGAGACTGTCGCAGAAGGATTGGAGTAGATATCTGAAGATGCCTAAGCAGGAGAGGATAATGAGCATTCTGAGGAGTGGCTCAACATATTCAGCCAGGAAGTTGAGGAAGCTGTAGCACTAAAGCTGACAGTGGAAGAAGTAGGAGAGAATGATGAGCATTCTGAGGAATGGCTCAATATTTTCAGCCAGGAGATTGAAAAGACTGCAACATGGGAGTTTGAAGAAGTTGAAGAAGAAGACGAGGCAGACATCATTTGTTTTGCTGATCTATATGAACAGATTGAATCCCTGGAGAGAATGGTGAAGGTGCAGAGCATGCACATCCAACAGGTGAAGTTGGAAGCTGATGAAGAAAACCTAGGAGATGACAGTGATCTGCCCATGTGTAAAAAATTTTTGCAGCTGAGGAGACTGCAGGAACAGGGCCAGCCATTGGAGCAGTTGGACGAAGTGATCGACATGATCAGAGAGTTGATGACCCGGTCAGCAGAAACTACCAGCAGGGAGAGGCTGAGCAGAAGGGAGGAAGTAGCAACAACAATGCAGAAGCAGTAGCAGTAGCATAATGGAGCAAATGAACATCTTCAGAGGATGATTTGGGATCCAAGAGGATTTCACCAGCTGAGATGGGAATCTCATGAGCAGGAGCTCATGAATTTTGCAGCTGAGGAGTATGATGCAGGAGCATCTCTCCACGTCATCCAACCATCCAGCCAACAACGTTAGTGAATTCAAATCGCGTGATGAAGAGAGGCATTGTCCTCATTTTGATTTAGAATTGAGTGTAATTAAATGTTTAAGCTGTTGAGCTGGGAATCCATGCCTTTGTGCAGGTTGTAAATAAGAAGGCCTTTAATGATTGTAAGGCTGAGATCTAGATCCGGATAGCGGACTAGACAACCCATTCAATGTAATTGAATAGGGTAGGTAGATTGGAGGGAAGAGCTCGAAGAGCCTCCTCATGTAAAAAGATCAATTGTATCTCTTTGATAGTAAGTCGGCGAGGATAGAAGATAATCTGTGAGTAGAGAGCAAAAGAGAAGGAGACGAGACCTTGTTACAGGCCGTACTTAGGAACACCTTGTAAATACAGGCATTTTCCACCTTAATACAAATAGTAATTTTTCCTGCATGTATTTCTGTGTTGAATGAATGTCTGTGAGTATTCTTTTATGCTATAGATGTATGTTGTAGGGTTGCATTTGCAGGAGTGTGTCTGATTTCAGGTAAAGGTCTTTGAGGTTTCATGCCATGAGGGCGTGACAGAGTACTGCGGTTTCTGAATACCGGTGCACTAAACCACTTCTGAATGCTGCAGGTTCAGACAAAGACGTGTTGTGGCACAGGAACTGAAGTCAACAACTCAGAAAAGACCTCAAGGTTGCTGAACACCTTGGAGGCAAGGCTGTGGGAGAAGAACACAGTTGCAGACAGAAGCTCTGCCAGGTGGGCATCGAGCCAGTGCAAGGAGTGCA
The DNA here is from genome assembly GCA_009831015.1 of Picea engelmannii. Taxonomy (NCBI): domain Eukaryota; kingdom Viridiplantae; phylum Streptophyta; class Pinopsida; order Pinales; family Pinaceae; genus Picea; species Picea engelmannii. The sequence goes on along the minus strand of ML836907.1, from coordinate 33,250 downwards.
CTGAAGAAGAACTCTGTTGTGAGTTTTTAAGGAGTCAGAATCACTGAGGATTCTTGACACTCTGCTAGGTGGGCATTGAGACATTGTGCAAACAGGTACAGGGGGAAGAGAACTCTTTGAGTTCTGTAATTGAAGGAAGAATCCATTGAGGGATCTTCACAGGGTTGCTGAACACCCTGATAGGCTCAGCAAGAGGTGGCTTGAGTAGGCGGAGTGCCAGGAGGGCATCTGAATTCTCCGTCTGAGGGAGAAAGGGAAGAAGAGCCGAGTTTCCTTGGAGGTCAAAGCTACAGGAAAGCTCAGGATGGATAGCACCTTTGTGTGCATGTAAATACCCTGCAGAAGCGCAGGAGTTGAAGAATCCTTCGAGGGTTCGAAGGAAAAGAGAAGCTCAGGAGGGTCAACATTTTTATATGCGTGGCGAAGCTCAAAGTGTGAGGATTTCGCAAAGAAGAAGGAGGACAAGGTTGAAGCCTCTGGAAGATTTAAATTCTTCCAAGTCCCTGAAGAAAACGTTGAAGCTCAGGAGGAGAAACGCCAGCCGTTGGATTAGTTGAAGACGCGCGGAGTTTAGCCTCTGGAGAAGTGCGCAGGAAGAAGAGATCGTGAGCGTCAGATCTTGCTCAGGATCGTTGACAGTCGTTGGATCAGCAAGAAGCTACATGAGGGTTAAGACTTCATGAGAAGCCGAGGTGAAAGTCTCGACGAGAGAAGCTAATCAGGATATCGACATTCGGGATATCAGAGATCCCAAGGACGTGAGTTTGGTCGTTCGACACCATAAATACTGAAAAGGAGAGGTTTGATCTGAGTCATTCGGTTGTGGGAAGACGTGTGTCATGTGATCATCCATTTCGGAGATCCGCCACAACAAATAACGAAGAGTGTTGGGTGGGCCACGGAGGAACCAGCCTGTGGATAGGTGGCATACCATTTCGGAGTTTCGTGGAGTGAAATCTCGAACTCTTTGCATCCAGATTCGCGATATTGCGAACTCTGAAATGCCGATGGAGTGAAGGACCGTTGAATAGTCAACTCGCACGTGCATCGGGGTTTCGGCATATCGGGAGTCGGGAGTCGGTAAAGTGAGTTGTTTGATATCGCGAGTGGCGAAATTGCGATAGAGAAAACCCTGATAGGAAAAGGTCAGCGTTGACTGTTGTCGGGTCTCGGGGGTTCGAGAGGCCTATGCTCGACTATTGAATTCGCGAAGTCGCAAATTCCGATCTCCTAAGTTCAAAAAGGGGATCCCACGAAGGTTGTTGTGGGTGCAGATTTCCCAATAGGGAAATAGAAGAGCGTTTCAGTTCTTCGGGCCGAGGAAGAAGGAAAGATCCTGTGAGAGGACGTGCTTGCGAGCACGACTGCATCATTTGGGTTGGATGAAAGCACTTTTATGAGAAAGAACTAATGTTTCCATCCATGATATTCCAATGTTCTTTTGGATCATTTAAAAACTTGTCAAATATTTTGCAATAAAAAAAAATGCTACATGAAATCCTATTATAATAAATGGTGAGATAAAATTTGCTCCATGAATTCCTAATATAATAAAAAAAAATTGCTCCATGAATTCCTATTATAATAAATGGTGAGATGGTAGAATATGGATTGTTACAACAATGTTCAATCCTCCACTGAATGCTCACTTTTTGTTATAGCATGTGTCTAATAGGGAATGAAGTGTCATAGATGTTACAGTTTTAATGAATGCTTAATTTTGATTATAGCATGTGTCCCATAGGGAATGAAGTGCCATAGATGTTATAGTTTTAATGTTACTTTGGTGACATTTAACATGTGCAGATTATCAATATTTCAAATACATTTTATTGCAGGGAAATCATCAAAAACTGATCTTCAATGTTATCAACCACAACCACCTTATATTTAGTAAACCGTAACCACCTTTTACAAATATTTTTTTAATTCTATTATCAAACATGCATTCTAATGACTTTTGAAATTGGTTTCAAACTTCAAAAATTTTAAAATTCTATTTGTTATAATGATGTTTTGAAACTAAATTAGATGGATGACAAACATTAAAAAAATTGAGACATATTTAATATTTAATATTTTATTTATGATGGATATTGAAATACAATTTTTGTTATTAATATTTTTGGGGCATATTTAATATTCAATATTTTATTTATGATAGATATTAAAATATAATTGTTGTTATTGATATTTTTGCCACATATTTAATATTCAATATTTTATTTATGATGGACATTGAAATATATTTTTTATTATAAATATTTTTTTATTAATAATGGATATTGAAACATATTTTTTGTTATTAATATTTTTTTTAAATATTGCATTTCAACTCCATGTTAAACACTAAAAACATTATACATCTTTCTTGTACTTGTAGAAAGCACATCTACCCACAATAAATAAGTTGAGATATATGTATATAAAATCATTTGTGTGAGTAAAAAATAATAACATGAACTAATGACAATGATAGAGAAAGATAAATTGCATTATTGGCCTTGAGAAAAAGAGGTGAAGAAAGAAGGAAAGTGAGAGATAAATAAGCCATGAAGAACATCTTGAATGACTTGAAATGGCCGAAAAAAGATGCATCGTGGATAAAGAAGTGGTGATCAAATTGAAACGGTTGGCAGATCACCGAGTCCATAAATCAATTCAAGGTCTTTGGCGTGGATAAATATTTGAGAAATGACAAGACACATGGGTGTATAGGTGAAGCTGAAATCAAATTCAACAGATCCATTGAAAACTTGTTGGTGGTGTCAATTCAATTGCACAATCTAGCTCCAAGTGGTGTTGCATGAATAAAAAAAGAGGGCGAGTAAGATTTTGAAAATTAAAATATTACAAGTTATTTTATTCTTTCTCCATTACATATTTTTATAATTTATTATATATATATATTTTTAAAGTTTTTTATTTAATTTTTTAATTAAAGTTGGTATTTTAAATTAATTGTCAAATCCCAATAGAGTGATGGATTTGGATGGGCTTTCGATGAGCCTCGTTTTGCATGGAAACTCTCAGGTTCGAAACCTACGTTTATCATGGAAACTCTCAGGTTCGAAACCTACCCCTATTTGGAGGAGACACCAAAAACATCTGCATGGATACTCAAGTTCGAAACCTCCCCGCTCCTATCGGGAGGAGACACCAAAAAATCCATCCATGATAAGGGTCGGTGTGGCCTAGGTTGAGTGCAATCCTCAGGTGATTTTGATGGCTTATATGCCCTTGGGTTGCGGTTTCTAAGCCACATGATAGGGAGATCATTGGGCTAAGTTATCCTCCAAGCTTAATACTAGAACTTTGTTAAAAAGTGGGGTTTATGACTATAGATCAATCCATTAATTCACAAAGTTCTATTCAATTGGCCTTTATGTGAAGTAACACCAAGATTGTGGCTATTGAATGCCATTTATTTCCCTAATACAACCAATGTGGGACTATTGTAGAGTCGAGATGTAGGCATAGGCATATTTTAGGTTGGTCTTTTCTGTTACCATGAGTCTACTAGGATGTGGTTTGGTGAGTATCATATTGTTCTCTAGTTTGGATTTCTCGCAATTTCGAGTGTCTTTGTGAGGCTACTTCTTTCAATCCTCCTATCTTCCCTTTCAATTCTTGTTTTCTCTCTTGTTGGTGTGCCTGCAGCTGAAGGATTCGAAGCAGGGAGGTGGTTTTTTGTGAAGGCTCTAGCGTCATTTGACTTGGGGGAAATTTTGATGGAAGTGTGTTCAAAAATTGGTAATTACTCTTTCCTTCTCCACTTTCAAAAATTGGGTTATGTACAATTAGGAATTCTTGTTTTTCCTCTCAAATTTCGCGTGTGTTGGTTGGAGGTTTTCAATTTCTATGTGATTGGGGAAGAATTAGGGATTTTTGTATTTTTATCAATCGTCGAGCTCATTGCTTGCTCTATAGTTGGAAATAGAGTTTTGAATGTTTTTGGGGTATAGGGCTTGTTTGTAATTTCCATTATGTTCAGGTCTACTGCACTATATTTTTGGAAATCATTGGTTAATTTGAGGTATTTGGTTAATTCTGTTGAGCTTGACCCTACAAGTTTCAAAGGTCGCTACAAGGAAAAGACCCTCTAGCGGAGGTTTTTGCGGATGCCCCTATAAAAATAACCCAAAAATCTGTTTATAGTGGATGATACTAGCGTAGGTCAGCAAGAAGAGGTTTTAGCGGATGTTTTTACGCCGATGTTTTTATAAGTACACAATGCACCAGTGCGTTTTATACAACAAGTGCATCGGTGCCCTCAAAACTAGCGCACCATAGAAGGGTTATTTCAAATAAAGAAAAATAGTATTCGATGCGCTACGGAAATAATGATACACCGGGAAATAATGACGCACCGTAATAACGTTCTTTAAAAAATATTTGGTGTGCAATGTAACACTGGAAGCATCGGTGCGCTATTAGTAGAGTGCACTGTTATATGGTTAGATAAAAAAAAAATTATGCACCAATGTAGGATTATGTTAAAAGATATATTCCAGTGCACTCCATTGTATCATGCACACCAGTGCTCCAATATGGAGCATCATGTTAGGGTTAATTTCCAAATTTGCATTGTGCTCTATGTAAAACCAACTGCACCAGGGCATCTATTATTATACCGCACTATGCCATGCTTAAATAAAAAAATTTGCACCATTGTAGTTTTTCAAAAAATGTACGACGATGCGCTATGTAGTAGTAAATGCATCAATGCTCACGCGTGCCCAAAAACACATGCACCGTGCTAGGTTTTTTTTTTTTAATATAACTAGTGCACTCATTAAACATGTACACCCCGGTGCGGTTGTTCATCGGGCGCACCAGAACAGGGTTTTATAAAAAAAAATTACCAACGGTAAAAAATAGTTTTACCATTTTCAGTGTTGTAGAGATCAAAAGCAGAGACATTTTCCTATCTGAAGTTCCCTTCCATCAATGCTTTCCTTGGTTGCCTTCCTTTCATTTGTTTCTTGTTGTGTGAATTTCGATTTTTTCCAAATAGTGGGAAAATTTAGTTTTTTTTAGTATGCCGCAACCATGCCTACCCGATAACAAAATGTCCAGGTAATGTCCTTGTTTCTTCATAACTTATGTTTTCACCAGATTAAAATTTAAAATTGAGTAAAATTTTAATAGTAAAAAAAAAAAATTGTGCAGTGTGTTCGAAGCACTCGACTCGCATCGCTTACGATGCGACCTATAAATTTACAGGGCGCACTGCATACCTTGTTACGTTTCTCGATAGTGCATTGGTAAAATTAAACGTACCGAGGCATCCATTTAATGATGCACCAAAGAAAATCATATAATTGGTGGGGTGGTGTGTCAAAGTAAAAATAATGCACTGGTTCCTTAAAGTACATGGCGCACCGCCCTTATCAAATATATTTTTACGCAGTACGTTGGTAAACGTGCACAATGGGGCGTTCATGTTTACCAAATGCATCATTGAGAAATGAAACATTGTGTTGCGGTGCACCCCATAAATGTTTTGGTGCCACCGTACGTGGTGTGATAGTAATGACCATAATGCACCGTAAAAAATTTCGTACTCGAAAATTTGGAACGTTTATGTGACAGTGCGTCGATGTTTGTTACATGCACTGGTGCATGTAGTGAACGTATACACACCGCTTTTTTGCTAATTTTTGAATAATTATTTACGTGCGTTAATATTTTAATTTGTTTTTTTGGTTTAAGCGGTGCGTAGAATAAATGTAATGCACCGGGGCGTATGTGTTGTAGTGTAGCGCCCCGATGTTGTATTTTTTTCTAACGCATTGCATAACATAGTAGAAAATATTTTTTTCAGTGCATTAGTTTACACTGATGCACCAGGCACGATGCTCAAAATATCTATATGCACACCGCTGACGGTGCGTGACTATTTTTTGGGCGCACCGTTAATGCAATTAACTTGTTTTTTGAAGGAAGTTATTTTTCCGTATTTACAAATAAATTTACCATTCAATATATATATTTTTATGTTTTATGTATGAGTGAGGATAATGTATTCCATATGTTAATCATGCAGAGACATGAGTGGAGAGAGCAACAAGAACAACAAGAGCAGAGGGTGGGCCTATACAATGTTGTACATGAATGGGAGGTGAGGGGGAGGGAGAGGGATTTGTACCCTCACCCTATTACTGCAGTGACTCATGTTCTCTTGAAGGATGTAGGCCTCCTTAAGTACTATGAGAAGGCTACATCCCTTAAGGGGCAGTCTGGTTTGTTGGTGCATCTGATCCATTGATGGGATGTCCATCGACAAGCTTTTTGTGTGGGTTTGAATTAGTGGTACCATCCGACTAAGGAGGATATTTACTTTATCACTGGGATATCCAGGAGAGGGGAGGATTTTCCCCATTTCCCATATGTCCCAGTAGGTGTTTCTATTGAGCTTCATCTCATGTACTCTCAATGATATATTGGGGTTGATGTACTATCCCTAGCTAATTTTTAGGTGTTTATTGGACAACTGAAAATTGTGTCTTTCAGTGCAGAGGAGGTTATCCTCTCACTCTTAGTGACTACCATAGCTGACTTTACCAGTGATGGACAACGCATTAACTGCCCTCTTTTGTATTATGTTTATTCGTTGGTACAATGGCCACAGTGTATCAGATGGTATTCCATTTTTTTGCGGCAGTTTTGTATAATGCTCGACAAATGTCATTTTATGATACGTGGGAGGTCGAAATTCCCATTTTCCTCAAAGCTATTTTGCTTATTTTTGGAGAGGTTTCCAGAGATAAGGATTAATTTTTCCATCATCCTATTAGGACGAGGACTCATGTGCGGATGGGCATGTGTGGGGAGATGATTCTCAAGAGGTGCCAGCAGGAGTTTCCAGATAGGATTTCACTAGACACGCTAGGGCTACTAGGTAATGCGGCAGATCTTATGTTCTTCATGGTGCCATGTCCTTACGTGGGTTTTTATTGGCGAGGATGTCCGAACATCCTCTTCACACCAAATGATAGAGGTAATATTAGTGTTTTGTTTAAATTAATATAGTTTCATTTTATTGTCTTTCTTAATTAGAATAAAATTAATTCTAACACGTTCTTTAACTTGTTTTACTAAATTGTTTAATGAATTGAATGTGTAACTATTTTTCTGTATTATATATTTTTAAAATATTGTCACTTTCATTGGGAACGTGCCTCCTCCCTGAGCAGATGGCGGTGAGGAGATTATGCTTGAGGTTGTGGCAGGTCAAGGTCCTCGGGTGCAGATACCCGACGACATGCGTCGTAGGCCCAATACCAGATTTAGGTTGGAATTGGGTGACTGACTCTCGACACTTTTGACTGAGGTGGGATTCCTCCCTACCCTGATGCGAGACATCAGGGAAGATCCTACGCTTCTAGATATTTGAAGGGAGATGTCGCGTGATTTGATGCCTCTTATGCGTCATATCATCATAGATTCCAGGCTACTAACAACGAGGATGGATCTCGATAATAGGCACATCTCTTCTTCTAGTATGACCCATTCGTCCAGTACCCCATCGATTGATGAGGGTGGTTGTGATCATCCTTATTCACATCCTCCTTTTCCTCCTTCACCTCACCCAAATCATGAGGAGGCAACACATATTCCTCCTCCTCTTTCACCTCACCTAGATGAGCAGGCAAGATATATTCATCATCCATCATATTCCACTACAGACCAGGCCTCCACTACTGTTGTAGATATGCAAATTTCCCACCGGCTGGACCAGCTATGTTATAGCAGTTATTTGACCGGAAGGATTGATGGAACCCTTGAAGGGTTGGGTTAAGGCCTTCAAGCCTACTAGCCTACAGGAAGCCATTTGGAAGACGAGGGATCTGGGTCCAGCTGCTAAACCAAAATTCATACCCAGACCACCTCTTAACAATGGTGGAAGAGATCAAAGGCCTCCAATAAAATAGGGAGGACGTGACCCTAAGGGTTATGACAAGGGCCGTGGTAGAATAGATGAGAACACCAGGAGGGAACTGAGAAGGAAGCAACTCTGCTTCACATGCAAGGAGCCATGGAATCCCTCACACAAGTGCATGGGACGAGGACATGTACATTACATCGAGGTCACTTTAGATGACGAAGAAGAGGATGAGTATGGTCAGATACAAAACATGGAGGCTGAAACGTTAGAGGCAACAGAAGAGGAGGTTCCAGAACTAGACTGTGCGGCTGGAGAGAAGGCTACGTTGGCATCTATCAGTGGGGTACCCAAGT
>ML836906.1:57520-73375 GCA_009831015.1 Picea engelmannii | reverse complement strand
GTATAAAACTTGCAGGAAACAAAGTATGGAACTGATCCAACAGAAGAATTGTTGAAACAAGGCATGAGATTTGATTTTGAAAATATGTGTATGATTCATGAGTCACTTCTTGATTTGGAGGTACATCGCTTTTCAATTTACATTCATGTATATTATTTATTTCAATTGTCATTATTCTCACCAATGTAGATAGACTCATTACAGTTTATTTTTATGTTTGTATATGGAACTTCAAGAAGAACAAAACAATCAAGACAATCAACCAAACATTTAACAAATTAACCCAAGGCATGAAAGTAGATCACGCACTAACAACAGTTCCAGTGAAGAATGATGACCAATATATTAAACAAGGGATTTAATATTAATCTCATCGACCAATTTTCATTAATCTCATCGACACATTTAATATTAAAACTCACTGGTGTGTTTCATATGAAATTTGCATCGGTGCTTTTATGTAATCAATTAACATTGGTTTCAATATTAATTTAATACCACAAAATTATATTAAAAATTTGGCCATTGGTGTGTTAATCTTATACGAAGCACCAATGTGTATGTGTTATTGATATGCACCAACACTATTGTATTATTGATAATCATTGGGGCTTGTTTGTTACTGCAAAGCACCGATGCTTTCGATTTTTAATGCACTGGGGCGTTTTTCACTGTAACACACTGATGCATATTATTGTATACAACATCAGTTCCTTATTATTAATAATGCATTGATGCATTCTATGCACAAATCTCTGGTGCTTAATTATTTTAACTCTCTCAATGTGTTTTGATGTTAAAGCCCCGATGCTTATAATAAAAACAACCCAATGCTTAAATATTTTACTACCCTGGTGCTTAACTTTAAGTGTACAATACCAGTGTTGTAGGTGTATGTACACACCCGTGCTTGTGCCTTATAAAAACACACTAATTTGTAAACATCCGCTAACACCTCGAGATGCCTAGATGTTTTTAGTTATAATCAAATTTCGTTATTGTATCCAAAAAAACATTCGTTATCGATAACAAATGTTGTAGTGGAGGTTTTTTGACAATTTTTTTCCAATTTTGTAACACTAGAAACCCATGCTATAACCTATGCTAAAAGGTATTTTACTTGTAGTGTAGCAAGTGTAAATTTCCTTCACTCGACCCCCTAGAGAATTCCAACCCAGTAGATTAGGTGATGAATAAATTTGGAGAGATACTCCAACAACATGAGAAATAGGTTCACGAAATCTCAGCCATAGAGAAGGGGCACCTATAAAATTTTCTCACGAATAAACCGAGAAAAACAACTCAACTAAAGTTTTCATTTCCAAACAAGAAAAGTACATAAAAATATTTAATAGGGAGATACATATTTTGAAAGTCCCCAAAAAGAAACATGTTTACCCACATGGTGGCTTATTTAATGAAATTCTTGAAAAAATGGAGAAATATGACAAGGAGTTAGTTAAAGATCCAACCCCCGGTTCACCTGAGGGTTGAGTTTAAGTAGTTATTATAATCAACTCCTTGTAATTGTACAAATAATATATTTTAGGGAATTGTATGGGATTTTTGGCTCTTTCATGTATAGCTTGTGAAAGTTATCGTATCAAATCTATTTCCCATACTCCTATTAATTAATAAGCCACTCATTGGCTACAACATTTTTTCCATGGGAGATCATTGGTGCAAGTTGAATGTTGTATATTACTCTACAATTGAGTTTTTGGCACAAATGTCTTGTAAGATATTTCTTATTTTTTTTCAATCTATGTTGATGCAAATCTTAATTTCCAAATATATTTCCTTCAACAATCTTTTAAGAAATTTTTTGTATAGGTTTAATTTTTTGTTATGGGAAGTTATATTGTATAAGTTTAATGGTTTATGTAGAAATGTTTCTTATAAATTAAAGAATTAACAAGGTTTATTTTCATTGTTCTTAGAGTTAACTCTCAAACCAACCTTTTCTTGATTCAAGACACTCACTCATATATAGCATTTTTGTTCTTTTGTTTCTAGAAAATTAAAAGAAAAATTCAATCATACAATGAAGTTCATCAAAAGGCTACCAAGACATTAATCTGGAGGATTATTCCACTCCTAACAAGGGAGAGTCCAATTGGACCTTTCCAATAGGTTTAATCCCTACTATTGATACCTAGGAACTCAACCCCATCAACATGACACTCATAGGTAATGGAGAAATTATACCATGGGGATGTGAAAGAAGATGTCTATAGAAATATTTAACCAACTTTTAGTAAGCAATGTGACCATGACTATAGCCTGAAACATTGGGCTATGCTTCAAGCAAATTAACTTAATGAAGAATCCTTCCTTCAAATATATTGGTGAGTTACTACAACTAAAGAATTGAGATATATGGAATCTCATCATAAATAAAGTTTCATAGGGACCCATATTATGAGAACTAAGGTATCTCTACTAATAGGGATTAAAGTATTTCTTTGTTTCGGTTTGTGACTTGATGGAGAATTACAGATATTCATGGATTCATCTAGTGTGTCACTATTTGTTGATGCCTCAACCAACCCCAAGTTCTGTGAAAATAGGGAAACCCACCTTCTAAATTTTAGAATGGTTAGTTTCACCAAAAATCTCATCCTTAATCATTTTAATTTCCTAACTTTAATAAGGGAAAGAGGTTTATGGCATCGTTTGCTTCTAATTTTTTCATCTTTCCTTATGACAAGTTTTAGGTGAATGAGTCTCTTTGTATATATTTGGCCTTGTAGTTGAAGTTTAAATTTGGTTTTTCTTGTATTCAAATGCATCCAATTGATTTAGGAAATGACCTTTTAAATACGTTCAATGTACACTTGAGTCATTCGAGTATATCTTCCCAAATTACTTGATCTTCAAAACATATGATTTTACTATCTTTTGAATGATCGTGTTGCTCTATTCTCTATAATAGAGTCCTTTTTTTAATTTTCTATGCTAAATTTTCATTCTAAAGGCCAATGTTTTGATTGATCTCGGTCCATTGATCAGTCCTTTTGTCTAGATTATTGAATTTTTTCCATTTGAATGTTAAATTTGTAATTGCACTTGATTTTCAAATCAAGCCCAATCTCCAAATTGAGCCCATTTGAAGTTGTATTGAATTCATAAGTATGTGTGAATCAATCTTAATTCTTCCATTGGCCCCAATATTATGATTGAACCATATTTTGCTCTTAAAAAAATGGTTTGAAAATCCCCAAATTTCAAGTCAAATTTGATGTTTAGATCGGGCTTGATTCTCCAAGCGAGACAACTTCAATATTATGCCCTTTGCATTTAAAATATTTGATAACGAACTTTTAGTATGATCTTAATCTTAGGCCCAATTTTTAGATCAAAACATATTTGAATGATCATGACAATTTGATTGAATGATTGGGCCACTTCTCACAAAGAAATGAAAGAATTTTTTTGTTTGAATCATGCATGATCTAACAATAAATCTCCTTCTTACCAACAATGAAATCATTTTACCCTTGATTTTCAAATCAATCCCAATGACAATCCAACCAGTTTTAATAATATTCGAGATATTTTGAAAAGGTCGATATCCATTAGAAAATCACTTGAGCATGCTCATTAATCAGACTTTTCAATTTTCTTTGAATTGGATACTTCTATATCAAAAATGTTTTGAAAATCATTGAATGGTCTAGCATACATTTGAATTAATTCCGCCTCCAAATGCTTGGAATTTATAAACCATGAGTTGAATTTGAATGTTTATCATTTGATGTTTAGTTTGAATCAAAATTGCAAAGAACTCTGAACTTCCTTTTGTAATTTGCAATCACTCCTACAAATTTCCAAAACTTTGACATTCTCGCTACACCTCTGAGTACACCTTCTTTTTTAAATATTTCATTGCATTCATCATTTTTATAAATTACTATCTTTTTTTTTGTAAGTGAGTGTGAGTATCTGTATTACTAAGAAAGACTAGTATACAAAAAGAGGAGCTCCCTGGTCTGCCAAAAAGGAAACCAGCCCAGGGGTTCCAGAGTTGTGTTCTTTGAGATAGCATAAGGATATGGTTGGACCACCACATTGGGAAACTGGTCCAGTCCCATCATATTCAGTTTTGACAAGCTAATCATAACAAAACCAAAAAAACATAAGACATCAATTAAGAATGACCCAGTGATATTCCCTGAAATTTTTCTACCCAACGCTAGACCAGTATTATGAGATTCTTCTTTCCATCTTTAACCTTATCCTTGCTCTCCTCCCTCTGGGCCACCGTGTGGGTCTTCCTGATCCAGGCTGGTGCTCCATTCCCATCAGCAAGTTTGATTTCCATATGATGGACGTAGCGCAAGTATAAGTGGAATTGGGCATCATTCGCTCCAGCTTCTCATTCTGATTCTTTTGGTCCTCTGCAATTTGTTTTGTACTAGAGTATAGGTTGTTGAGGTGACTCGGGATTTATTTTAGAAAAATTGTTTGGGCCTTGTTACCCTTGCGGCTGGAAACTTTATTTTTTGTGCCCACTTTTCCTATTAGCATCTTTGTCTGCCATGCCATCTCTACCGTCTTGTGGTAGAGTGTTTCCCGGGACTGCATGGTCCCTAGGTCCATTATCCAGTCTGCTTCCTGGCTCAGTTCCTCCCAGGCTTTGCCCTTGTGCTTGGGTGTGATTTCCTTCTCCCATATGATGATGGTTGCTTGATCCTTTGGTTTGACCAGCACCTAGAAGGTTCCCTTGGCATCTCGGGTTGCTTGCTCCATCATTGAAATCTTCCTATGGTTTATCAGATCTTCGTCCATCTGGGTGTTTCTTTTGACGTGTGTTTTCTTCATACACACCATATTGGCTGGCTTGTGGTGGTTCTTTCCCTGAATTCTCCTCATGTTCCTATCTACCCAAGTGATCCTTCTTGCCGGGCCCTTGTTTTTGTGGTGGCTTCTTCTATTTCTCTTTGTCCGACTTCATCTATTCCTAGTGCTTCACCTCTTATGGAAATTCTCCTATTGCGGACTCATCCTTGCAATCATGGTCTGCCCATAGAGGTGGTCCTTCCCATCCTTTTTCTTTGTCTCAGTGTGTGTGACCATGAGAGTCCATCTGTTATCCCTACATAGGCTCTTTCCCCTGATCGTTGTGTAACCAACTTTTCTCTTCACCGTACATGTTCTTGGAGGGGGTGTGACCCTGTTCTTGGTACTTTCCCCTACACTAACCCTGCACTTGTTCATACTGATGTGACCTTGAGGTTGTACCTCCATCTATTGTGTGGTCTGATCCTGCATTGTCACTTGTAATTGGGTGTTGGCCATGAAGATTCTGCCTAGATTCATCATGCCCACCTATTGGCCTTGCACCATTCCTCTCCGTGTGACCTTTCGTACTTAAGCTTTTGTCACGGTCTTTTGTCACTAGTTGTGTGCAGTCTGTTTTGAATTGATCATTTGGGATGTTTCTCCAGGTGGTGTCTAACTATGATCCTTCCTTGCTAACCCCTTCATTAGTGATTCTATCCGCTAGGCCATTCGTTGACCTGCGTACCCATCGCAACTCCAATGTGTTCATATTTTGCAGATGCTCCTGGATTTTTTGCAAGGAGTGTGCCAAGCACCGATGTCTCTGAAATTTTCCCACTCTGGTGCCATTTTGGAGTCTCTTCACCGTGTTGATTTCCAGAGTGGAGTCACCTTCCACGATAGTGTTTTTCATCCTTTCGCAGCTTAGAATTTGAGGCCAATCTCCAGGGCTCTGAATTCCACTGCGTTGTTAGTTGACTTTCCCATACTCCCGGCGTACAGCCATATTATGTTTCTTCCACTATCCCTGATAACCCCACCCATTCCTGTCATACCTGGGTTTTATTTTTCCTCCCCATCGAGATTCAACTTGAGGGACCCTGCTGGAGGGGGATTCCAGTTGTGCTCGCCTAGTTGGAGTTGCGGTGGTTGTCCTATTTGGGTGTGGTTGCGCCCATCTTTTAGGTGAAAATATTCTAGGACTCTAGAGTCCTGACCTATGAGTTGCACTTTCCCATTCTAGTAGTTGTGGTTCTGCACCATTTCTCTTGTCATGGAGATTATTTTTTCTTTGATTTTCCCTTCCGAAAGGCTTTCATTCTTGAATATGCATCGGTTCCTTTATTTCCATATTGTCCATATGATCATCCTCGGAATGAGAGTCCAGCATAGATTCACCTCTTCATTTTCATTATAACTCTCATTCCAGTTGTTGATGGTTGCGTAGATGTTACCTCGAGTCCTATTGGACTGTCAAAAAATACATGTCACCCAGTCCCAGATCTTTGTTGTGTAGATACATTCATCGAGGAGATGATTCATTGTTTCTTCCTTGGCTTGATAGAGGTGGCACCATGATGGACCTATGAATCCCCTTTTCCTTACGTTTTCCCAGGTTAGAATTCAGTTGTGAAGTACTAACCATTTGAATTTTTTTATTTTTGGCCACTGGGGGCTACTGTAATGATCCCAAGCCAAATTCTAGCTTAGAATCACTAACTACCACTGGTTTGTCGATGTGCAGGTGTTTATTGAGTTATTAAGTGCATACAAGATTCATTCAACACATGAAGATCATCATACATTCAAGATATAGAAGCACAAGCAAGGATCTGACCCCTTTATTATAAGCAATGTAGGATCAATACAATAGATGGTCGATCTGGCATAAACCTTAGATGGCCTTACAAACAATAGATATGAGCTGCTACAAAATGCTCCCTTCAATACAAAAGAAACCTCTAAAGGTTGGATAAGTAATGAATATCAGTACCAAGCAGATCTAAATGTCAAACCCTCCAACTAAAGAGTGCCAAGCTCCAAGTGGGGGACTGAAGCCCTCAATAATTTGGCCCTGATGGAAGAATGCTCCAAATGAGCCCAAACTTGGTCAAGTAATAGATCAGGGCAGCGGGATCCTCCTCCTGAAGTTTTGAATCCAACATCCAACACAAACCTCTTCAACTGCGGAATCTTCTAAGAGAGTTGTGCCCTCCTTAATAGCTCAATCAAACCCTCCTCAATGGTATGGTGCGTCCTTTCTAGAAATTCCCCAACAGTACAGCCCTGCTGTCTTCTGAAGCTCTAGAAGGAGATATGCTGAGAGTAGAATGGTGTGGAGGAATATTTCATCCCCAAGACCAAGCTGTGGAACAAGGTGAGTGGATATTTCACCACTGAGTTGCTCACAAGGGTTTGTACAGCAAACCCCCAAACTGAATGCTCAATAGAACTAATAAGAAATGTACCAAAATCTGAATTCCCAATAGGTGCACCCTAGCCTCTTACTTATACTTTTCCTTCTAATCCTCTATTGAGTTAAGTTAACTCCTAGGGTTAACTTCTATGCTTCTGTTGAGTTATCTTTCCCTCCTTTATCCTTTCCCTTTCTCAAGTCAACTTAAAAAAATATAACTTTAATCTAGTTGACCTCCCCCCTCAGTGTGAGACTATGACCTAGTGAGGGTGCCCAGGCCACCGAGTCTCCTCATCACCTCCTAAGAGGTGGGGGACATTACAGCTACTCCAGAGCTTATCCCATAGTTGTGCTAGGTCTTCTTGGTCTTGGTCCACAATGTAATGTCGGGCTTTCTTCAAGTTGAATTCCCCGCCATTTTGTCGGTCCCATCTTAATTGGTCTTCTTCTTCTGAGACTGCAATTTTCCTTTTCCTCATTTCCTCCACCACCTCTTTTGCAATGGTTGTGGTCTGATTGCTAGTTTGGGAATTGAAATTATCCCAGATTCTCCATCTGTTTCGATCTGTTTCTTGCTTCCAATAGTGGTGGACGTTGGTTTTTCTTTGTGAGATCATGTCCTGTTGGAGTTCCTCCTTGTCCGAATTTCCCATATTGGGTTCCTGTTGCCAGGAATCCTCCCAGAATCTAGTTGTTTTACCATTCCTTACTTCCTAGAAGTTGTGTGTCTGGACCCAGGTCTTGTTGCGCCAAGCTAGGTTCCAGATGGTTGATCCCTCCCTGTTGCCCATAAAATGAATTCAGTCATGTTCGTTTATGTTCGGGGCATACTTGGCCTTCTAGAGGGTTTCCCATGGGGTAGAAGTTTCTTTAACCCATCGCCACCAGAGTTTCACCCCATAGGCTTTGTTGGTTACTTATGGGTCTTGTAGCCCCAGTCCTCCTTTGCATTTTGGCTTGAAAACCTTCTCCCAAGCCACCAGGGCCCATTTTTTCTTAGTTTCCACTCCTCTCCATAGGAAGTCCTTTTGGATGGTCCTTATTTTTTGTAGTATCCCTTTGGGGGCGAGAAATACAAACATCATATAGGTTTGAATTGCTTGCAGAACCGTCTTGTTCAGTACCAGTCTCCCCGCTAGGTTGAGGGATCTGTACGTCCAGTTTTTCACCCTCTCCTATAGCTTGTTGATCACTCCTTCCCAAGTTGCCATTTTGTAAGCTCTGTCCGTTAGGGGGATGCCCAAGTATTTAGTTGGGAGAGTTTTTCACTCAAAGCCCAAAATATTTGCCAGGTTCCTTTGGATTGGAGGGTTGGTGTTGAAAAAGTAGATCATCGATTTGGAATGGTTGATCTCGGCTCCCCAGGCTTCCCCAAACTCTTCTAAGATCCTTTTGAATTTTTTTGCTTCCTTGACTGTGGGTATGCCATGGAGTAAGGTATCATCCATGAATTGTTGGTGTGTGGAAGTAGGGAATTTTTCGAAAGGTTTGAGGCCTATAATTTCTCTTGCTGTTGTTGCACTTTTTATGCTTCAACTGAGACCTTCCATCATCAGGATGAACAGGAAGGGGGATAGCGGGCCTCCTTGTCTAATGCCTCTAGTAGGCCAGAAGGGTTTGGCTGGGGCTCCATTTATCAGGAGTGAGAAACTTGTCATTCAGACTAGGATGATAATCTAGCTAATCCAGTGTTGGGTGCCAGCTTCCAGAGTCTTAACCATGTAGTGCCAGCTAATTTTGTCATAGGCTTTTTCTAGGTCAAGTTGTATTATCATCCCCCCTCTCCTCTAGATTTTTAGGGTGTGTATTAGCTCATGAGCATGATGATGTTGTCCATGATTTGTCTTTCTTCCACAAAACTTGCATGTTCTTGTGAAATCATTGTGGGTAGGAGGGGTTTCAATCTATTGGCTATGACTTTATAGATTATCTTGTAAACCACATTGCATAATGCTATGGTTTTGTAGCGATCAGGTGTCCTTGCTTCATTTTCTTTGGGGATTAGAGTAATCATTGTGGCATTTAACTCTTTTAGGATGGAGGTCGACCATCTAGAGTCCTCCACCACCCTATAAACATCGTGTTTGACCACTTTCCAATAAGATCTGAAGAATTCCACTGTGAAACCATCTGGACCCAGGGCTTTCTCGTTGGGCATATCCTGGATCACTTGATCAATTTTCTCCTTAGATATGGGTTTGTTTAGGTTGTTATTATGTTCCTCGATGACTAGTCAGGGGATGTGTTGTGTAATCCTCTGCATGGACTTCGTTTGGTCTTTTTTGGGTTCCTGGGCTATCCCTTGGAAGTGACTTAACAGGGTATTTTCAATCTCCTTGGGGGATTCTTGCTCGATCCCATCCTGATCCTTAATTTTCAGGATTTTGTTGTGGGCTCTTCTGGAAATGGTTGTTCTATGGAAAAACTTGGTGTTCCTCTCTCCTTCCTTTAGCCATCTGATTCAGGACTTTTGGCGCCATAGAATTTCTTCCTGCTAGCATCTTCCTTCCCATTCCTGGGTCATTTGGATCTCTTCCTTTTTGTGGTCCTCTGTGTAGCCCTCCGCTATGCAAACTTCTTGGAGTCTTCTCATTATGTCTTCAATTTTTTTCTTCTCTTGGTTTATGTTGCCAAAAAAATTCCTTATTCCACTCCCTGAGCTTATAATTGATGTAATTTAGTTTCTTATAGAGTTTGAACATCTGTGTACCTTGCTCTGGTTGTTCCTCCCGCCACCACTGGTTGATGTTCTCCTTGAAGGTGGGGTGTTCAATCTAGAATTTCTCAAATCTAAAAGGTCTAATCTTCGGTGTGGTTGGGAAGTCTACTTCCAGTTGGACTGGTGTTAGGTTCCTAACCCGCACATAGGTAGAAAAATATATTCGGATGTAATAAATGTCAATATTAATAAGGCCTTTCAATAAAATAGAATAAAGTGGATGTAAGAATACCTAATAGAAGCTTCTACTTCTAGAATGATCTTCCTCTAGATGCTTCTTTTTAGTATAAATAGGAGTCGAGGGTATGAGAACCCTAACTTGGATATTATTGTAATAGAGCTCTGCTCAACTGGAGGTTTCCCCCTTGAAGAGGCCCGTGAACATTGCTTTCAGATTCAAAGTGGTATTTCTGTTATTATTCTCATATCATTTCAGTGTTATTATGGTGAATGTTCTAGTTATATTGTTGTTATTCTGCCATTACTAGCATTTTATTTTTGTTCTACATACATTTTATATATGGTATATTACAAGTGGTATCAGAGCACTTTCCTTGGCAAAAAGTGTGGGTTAAATTTTGTTTTTAGGGTAGAGATGTATTCTGGCATCTTCAAGCCACAGAGATCTGTCATTTCGCGCATAAACCCGAGGTTGAGGGATTCATACACGCAGGAAATACAAGTGGTACTTAAGCGCACATCTGTTGGCCACCCTTGTAGCCCTTGTTGGTACCCCTTCGAGCGGTAGCGCATCAAACAACACCTATGTACGGATTGGCCTAGATTACCTAAATCCCTCTTTAGATAAACCGATCGGCTGCCTAATTGTTATAGTGTCATCGAGAACAACACTCGGGAAGATACTCTCTAGTACCTGGGTAGTTGGGTAGTACGGCTAAGGGTACAGTCTATCCTCCTTAGTTAGTGCCCTAAGATATTGGGTCAAGTACTATTGTTGGACCCCACATGTATATCAAAGAGCTATAGCACAACACAAACCCTTGTCTGTAGAACCCTTGAATACCTAACCCTTGGGGACAGAAACATAAACAAATTAAAACATCCAAGATCTATTTCCGCGCAACTGTGTTCGAGTTGCCAAGTAAATACACATTTCTTTATGGTTAAGAATTTGGGCATTTCCTCTCTGTAGTATTCTTCAGACTGGAATATAACTCCGCAGGTGTAAAAAAATAAAAGTCTGGAAAAATTTTCACCATTATTTAAGACCTATTCCATTAGATTCATCTCTTCTCCCTTATCACATTCATCCATATCATTTTTTCAGCAAAATTTTCTGACCCCTCCCACCCCTTTTCAGTTCCCCCATCCTCATGGCCCATACCCATAGCCAAGACTTAGAAGCTCGCTTCAACACCTTGCAATCCGGTCTCATCGAGACCCAAAAAGAAGTGAAACAACTCAGTGCCAATGTTGTCACCATCAATACAACCATGCAGTCCTCAATGGAGGAAATCAAACAAGACCTCACCACCCAGCTTGAATCAGTATTTTCTACACTCTACACCAAACTTCATATCCCTACAGATAACCCTTCCTCTTCCTCACCTCCACATACTAAAGGTGACCATTCCTCTCATTCCCATAACTTTTAGAACCATCACTTTCAACGTGACCTACGCCTTCCGCGGGTGGATGTGACCAAATTTGATGTCTCGGACCCCACTGGTTGGGTAACCCAAATGGAAGATTATTTCTCTTTATACGGCATTACAAATGACTTGGGCAAACTCCGGTATGGTGTTCTCCATCTAGATCAAGAACGTTGGCAATGGTGGCAATGGAGAAAAACTTCTCGTCAAGGGTATATTGCTTGGACACACTTTGTGGTAGAGCTTTATGAACGCTTTTACACTGACACCAACCATTTGGGCCGTTTGAAAAAGTTGAAACAATTAGGAACTGTGGAAGACTTTATATTTGCCTTTGAGTGTCTGGCTTTTAGAACAGAGGGCATGTCTTATGAATTTTTCCAAGAGTGTTTTATCAGCGGCCTCAAGGATGAGATTCAGGCCCATGTCCTCATGGCTCGGCCTCAGAGTTGGGTGGAGGCTACTAAAAGAGATAAAGAAGCACAACAGGTTGTATCTTCTCAAAATCGAAAACCCTCCTTTATCCCTCGCCCTAAACCAATAAATCCCACTACTCCCTCTGCTCCACTAAAGATCCAAAAATTGGCCAGGGCTAAAATGGTTGAACGCAAACTCAAAGGCCTTTGTTATAATTGTGATGACAAATATTTCTTGGGCCACAAGTGTAAAGAACAAAATATTTTTATGGCCATCTCCGAGGATATTCTGGAAGAGGCTGTAGAAACTCCCTTTGTGTCTGAGTCACCGGAATCCACTGACATAACCCCTCCCTAAGACCCTCTCAAAGTAGAACCGGTCATTTCCCTCAATGCTCTCACTGGATTCTCTGCTCCCCAAACCCTCAATCTAATTGGTTACATCAAGAATCAGAAGGTCATCATTCTGGTTGATAGTGGCAGCACCCATAATTTTATTCATCGTCGCATTGCCCAAGAAACTCATTGCTACATCCATGTCGTCAATAATTTCCAAATCATGATCGCCAATGGTGGTTCCATGAAATGTGGAGGGCATTGTGAAAATGTGTGTCTCCAAATTGGTGACTACCACCTGAAATCCCATATGTTTGCTATCGATATGGGAGGTTGTGACATTGTATTGGGTGTAGACTGGCTAAGGACTTTGGGTCCCATTCTCATGGATTTTAAATACTTAACTATGCAAGTCGACCAAGAGGGCCACCAATATAAGTTCCAAGGCATCACAGCCGGTTCACCTGAGATCATTAGTTCCCATCGCATGGAAAATCTTCTCAAAAAAGGTCATTCCAGTTTTATCGCCCAACTCCATGCCATACAAGCAACATAGACACCCTCGGTCCCACAAGATCTCCAAGCCATCCTTTCTAAACATCAATTGGTATTTTCCACTCCCCAGGGACTCCCTCCTTCCCGTGGTTTTCATGATCATTCCATTCCCCTTGTACCCGGAATTCTTCCTCCCAATATCCATCTGTATCGTCACCCTTTTTCCTAAAAAAATGAAATTGAGAAAATGGTCCAGGAACTCCTTAATGCAAGCGTTATCCGCCCTAGTACGATCCCCTACTCTTCTCCTATGGTCATGGTCTTAAAGAAAGAAGGTTCTTGGTGAATGTGTCCTGACTTCCGTGCCCTCAACAAACTTACCATCAAAGACAAATTCCCCATTCCTGTCATTGATGACCTCCTGGATGAATTGAGTGGCGCCCAATTCTTCACTAAACTTGATCTTTGTTCGGGCTACCACCAAATATGTATGAAAGAGGCATACATTCCCAAGACTTCCTTTAGAACTCATCAGGGCCACTATGATTTTTTGGTCATGCCCTTTGGCTTGTGTAATCCCCCCTCCACCTTCCAATGCCTCATGAACCATGTCTTCCATCCTTTTCTCCACCATTTTGTCTTAGTTTTATTTGATGATATCCTCATCTATAGCAAAACCTGAACATACCATCTTTCTCATGTGGATCGAGTTCTCCATCTACTCTCTCAGCACCAACTTTTCCTGAAACAATCTAAATGTGCGTTTGGCGCCTCAGAAGTAGAATAATTGGGTCATCTAGTTGGAAAAGATGGCGTCAGGGTGGATCCTAAAAAGATTGAAGCTATGCAAGACTGGCCTCACCCAAAGAATCTTAAGAGATTGTGTGGATTTATGGGCTTAACAGGGTATTATCACAAGTTTGTTCAAAATTATGGGAAGATTGCAGCACCTCTCACTGCTCTCCTAAAAAAGAACTCTTTCACTTGGACTCCAGTTGTTTCTCAAGATTTTCAAACCTTGAAGATGGCCATGTGCACCACTCCAATCCTCACCCGTCCCGATTTCACAAATACCTTTGTGTTGGAATGTGATGCCTCAGGGAAAGGAATTGGTGATGTCCTTATGCAAGAGGGTCGACCTTTGGCCTTTACCAGTAAGTAACTATCTGAAAGAAATCTGAGCAAATCCATTTATGAGAAGGAAATGTTGGCTATTCTACATGTCGTTGATCTATGGCACCCTTGTCTATTGGGGAAACGTTTCCAAATTAATACAAACCATCAAAGCCTCAAGTATTTTCTAGAACAATGCATTTCCTCCCCAGAACAACAAAAATGGGTGACTAAAATCTTTGGATATGATTATGAGATCATTTACAGGAAAGGCAAAGACAATGTGGTTGTGGATGCACTTTCCTGGAAATATGAAGATGAAGGAACCCTTTTTTCTCTTTCATTCATTGTACCAGATTCGCTCCAAGCCATTTTCCAGGAATGGCTACAAGATCCCAAAAGTTCGCAGTTGATCCAACAATTGCAGTCCAATGCTCCAGTTTCCCCAGGGTACTCTTGGCTCCATGATGAACTTCGATACAAAGGTCGTTTGTATTTAAGTAAACAATCAAAGCTTAAATCCATGGTACTTTATGAGCTTCATGCTACACCCACAGCAGGGCACTCCGGGTTCACCAAAACCTATGATAGGGTCAAACGTTCCTTTTTCTAGGATGGTATGAAACAGGACATTCGTAATTTTGTAGCTAAATGTGATGTGTGTCATCGCAATAAGGGAGAAACAGTCAAATATCTTGGCACACTACAACCGCTCCCGATTCCACCTTCTATTTGGAAGGATATCTCTATGGATTTTATTATCGTCTTACCCAAATTGGGCAATAAATACGTCATCGTGGTGGTTGTTGATCGCCTTTCCAAGTATGCTCATTTATGCACCCTTCAACACCCATTTACAGCATCCACGGTGGCTCAAATTTTCATGGATTAGGTCTTCAAGCTTCATGACATGCCACACTCTATCGTTTTTTATCGAGACCCAACTTTCACAAGCAATTTTTGGCAAGAACTGTTCAAGATACAAGGCACTAAATTGCATCTCAGCACAGCTTATCATCCCTAGACTGATGGCCAAACGAAAGTTGTCAACATGTGTTTGGGAACATATTTGAGGTGTTTTTCCTCGAAAAATCAAAATCAAATGGATCAATGGTTATCCCTAGCTGAATGGTGGTACAACACTTCTTACCATACAGGTACACGCATGACTCCTTTTGAAGTGGTATATGGACAGAATCCACCTTCAGTTCTCTCATACTTACCAGGTGCCTCGAAGGTCCAGGCGGTTGACCTGACACTTATAGCTCGAGAGGATATTCTTCGTACCCTCAAAGATAATTTGGTCATGGAACAAAATTGCATGAAGCAACAAGCAAATCAAGGTCACTCTGAATGTCAATTTCTAGAAGGGGATCAAGTGTTTCTTCGATTGCAACCTTACAAGAAAACTTCCCTCAAGGCCAAGCATTTTCAGAAGCTAGCGCCCAAATTTTATGGTCCTTATACCATTCTCAAGCATGTGGGACAAGTAGCCTATCAGTTAGCTTTGCCAAGCCATTCGAAGCTACATCCTGTTTTTCATGTTTCATGCTTAAAGAAGGTGATTGGAGCTAAGTGCCAAATTCAAACCAACCTTCCAGAGTCAGCTGAAGAAGGATCCATTTGGCTATAGCCAGAAGCATTTTTGGACCAGCGTGAGCGTCGCCTATGTCAGAGAACCATCAAGGAAGTGCTAGTCCATTGGGAAGATACAACTCCAGTAGACACCACTTGGGAACCAGCTACCATTCTGCAGCAATTTCCTCATCTCAAGCCTTGAGGACAAGGCTATTTTGAAGGGGGCATACATGTTAGGGTGCTAACCTGCACATAGGTAGAACAATATATTCGGATGTAATAAAGGTCAATATTAATAAGGCCTTTCAATAAAATAGAATAAGGCATATGTAAGAAGACCTAATAGAAGCTTCCGCTTCTAGAAGGATCTTCCTCTAGATGCTT
>ML836906.1:24565-38908 GCA_009831015.1 Picea engelmannii | reverse complement strand
GAAACGCTTATCAGGCTAAGCATCCTCGACTCAGAAGCTACATAAATGAGGTATGGGACTTAATTGACAGTTTCTTCTCAGCATTCAACATTTCTTTCGTCCCAAGAGAGAAGAACATAGTGGCCAATTCCTTGGCTACATCAACGAGCAGTTTCAAAGTGCCCTTGCCGCCCAAATTCATATGAAATGTAGAAGTAAAATACAGGCCCTCCATACCTGACAACGTCAAACATTGGAAGGTATTCGAGGATGATCTTGAGATCAAGATATTCTTGGAGACTGTCGAAGAATTTTCAGAGATGCATATCGACCAAGACTCTGTCTCTGAAGAAGAGCTTGATGGGGGTAAGTTTCTAAGTAAAATTGTAGAGCGTAACATTGTTCAGCTCCCCAACAACCATATTCCAAGGGGACTGGTTCCTTTGGAAAGGCTTTTTGATAGAAATGATGTGTCATTAAAAGGGGAAATCTCGGAGGATGATGCTGATACTATTCAGTGCAACATTGGCACTAAGAGTGAACCCAAGTTTGTCAAATTGTCAAGAAGTCTGACAAAGGAGCAGAGGTCTGAATACGCTGGACTTTTGAGGGAATTTGCTGATGTTTTTGCCTGGACCTATGAAGATCTCAAAACATATAACACTTCTGTCATTGAGCATAAAATCCCATTGAAAAGGGAGGAAAAGCCATTTAGGCAGAAGCTAAGACAGATCAATCCTATGATGCTGCCTATCATGGAGAGGGAAGTAAAGAAGCTGCTACAGGCCCAGATCATCGTACCACTGAGATACTTAGAGTGGGTGGCCAACTTGGTACCAGTAAGGAAGAAGAATGGAGAAATCAGACTCTGTGTAGACTTCAAAAACCTAAACAGGAGCTCACGGAAGGATAACTACCCCTTACCAAAGATGGAACATATATTGCAGAGGGTAACAGGAGAATCTAGGATGTCCATGATCGATGGCTTCTCTGGCTACAACCAAATATCTGTTCTTCCTGAGGATAGGGAAAGGACGACATTTACCACTCCATGGGGCACTTTCATGTATGCTAAAATGCCTTTTGGATTGATGAATGCAGGGGCAACGTTCCAACGTGCCATGGATATAGCTTTGATTGGGGAAAAGGATAAATTTGTGGTCATCTATCTGGATGACATAACAGTATTTTCGAAATCTGATAAGGAACATTGTTGTCACCTCGGAAAGGTTTTCCTGAAATGCAGGAGTTTTGGAATTTCATTAAACCCCAAGAAATCTTTGTTCGCCATGCGGGAGGGAAAGTTACTAGGCCACATAGTATCAGTGGAAGGAGTCAGGATTGATCCTAGCAGAGTGGAGGCAATACGAGCCTTATCAATCCTGAGATCTAGGAAGGAGGTCCAATCTTTCCTTGGCAAGATTAATTTTCTAAGGAGGTTTGTTCCTAACTTTGTTGAGGAGGTAAAACTTATAACAACCATGTTAAGGAAGGGAAATGAAGTAAGGTGGAATTCCGAATCGCGAAAGTATTTTGAGCAAATAAAGAAGGCCTTGACTGAAGCCCTTGTGCTTATCAGTCCTGATTACTCAAAGGATTTCCTTATTTTCTCCTTTGCCTCACCTTACATGGTGGTTTCTATTTTATTACAGACAAATGAGGTTGGGCTAGAGCAACCTATTGCCTATTTCAGCCGAGCATTGAGGGATGTCGAAGTCAGGTATGACACTATGGAGAAGCAGGCCTATGCCCTGGTAAAGGCTCTCAAGGCCTTTAGAACCTATGTCCTGCAGTAAAAAATCATTGCCTATGTCCCCTCAGTTTCTATCAAAGACATTCTTATTCAGCCTGACATAGACGGGAGGAGGAGTAAGTGGATAACCAAGATTCTGGAATTTGACCTGGAAATAAAGCCCACCAAATTAATCAAAGGTCAAGGTTTATCCAAGCTATTGGCTGAAGCAAATTTTCCAAGCTATGGGGGTAAGTTTCATCAACGAGTGCTCGGGAATTCAACAGGATCGGCTGTCTGAAATAGACCCTCAAAGGGATCCCCCATTGGCTCGATGTCCCTGGTATAAGGATGTCATATATTTCCTGCAAGAGTTGTGGCCTCCAGAGGGCCTGTAAAGAAACAAGGCAAAGGCTCTGAATCTCAAAGCAGTTAGATACTGCCTTATCGATCAAGTTTTATATTGAAAAGACCCCCTGGGGTTGCTTTTGAGATGTGTAGATCCGCAAAAGGTTGACAGGATCATGGTTGAATTTCACGACAACCTATGTGGAGGGCATCATTTCTGGAAAACCATGGCCTACAAAATCCTCAGGGTTGGATACTACTGGCCACCATATTTACTGACATCTGCAGAAGGGTTAGAGCCTACATCAAGTGTCAAAGATTTGCAGGAAAACAATAGCTCAAGTCTTTGCCGTTAAATCCTGTGGTTGTTTCAGGACCTTTCCAGCAATGAGGCCTAGATTTCATTGGAGAAATTCACCCCGCTTCCAGTGGGAAACACAGATGGATCCTGACTGCTACAGATTTCTTTACCAAGTGGATTGAAGCTATCCCCACCAGGAGTGCTTCCCACAAGGTAATCATTGGATTCTTGGAAGACCTCATCAAAAGATTCGGCTACCCAAGTAAGATTGTCACTGATAATGCAGCCTCTTTCAGGGCTGAGCCATTAGCCAAGTTTTGTGAGCAATTCGGGATCAAACTGATTCACTCCACCCCATACTATCCCCAGGGCAATGGTTTAGCAGAGTCCTCCAACAAAAGCCTGATAAGGATCATCAAAATATTGTTGGAAGACAACAAGAAGGCCTGGCATTCAAGATTGAAATTTGCTCTATGGGCCGATCGAGTGACCATGAAGAGATCTCTAGGCATCTCTCCTTTCCAATTAGTCTATGGAGCAGAGGTTGTTTTTCCTTCCCATTTATCCATTCCTGTAGCAAAATTCCTCCAGGATCATCGAGAGGACCCTGATGACATAATCAGAAGAATTCATCAGCTAGTGGAAGTCCATCAGGCCAGGGAGCAGGTAATGGGCAGAATTCAGGACCATCAACAAAGGATCAAGCAGGTTTCTGATAAGAAGGCCAAGAAGGAAGAGTTTTGGATAGGAGACCTGGTACTGAAATGGGATGCTCCTAAACAAGATAAAGACAAGCACGGAAAATTCGAAGCCCTGTGGATTGGGCCTTTCAAAGTCTCTGAAGTATTCTCGAATAACACCTACAGGTTACGAGATTTGAAGGATCAAGAAGCTTTCAATGGCCCTGTGAATGGGAATTTCCTAAAAAGATTTTTCTCTTGAGCCGCACAGGCTCGTTCGCAGTTGTAAATATTGTTTTTCTTTCCATCTTTAAGTTTTAAATAAATGATTCCATAGCCCAACAACAAGGCATTGGAACTTCAAGACGAGTCCTTAGAGAATCACAGGGACGACTCTATCCCCCATGGAGCCTAATTTTAGTAACAAATATTGTCTTGGGGACAAGAGTATTCAGGTCTGCAAGTTGCATGAGAAGCGCCCAAGATCAACACAGAAAAGTCTTGTTTCAGGCTTCCAAGCAAGTAAGCGGGTGAAATTATATTGTCGACGATCCAGATTCATCCATAGGAGCAGATCGACGGTCGGTGGGAAATCGCAGTTAGCGGAGTTGCGCTGAGATTAGCGCGATGGATAGCGCCCATATTGCATACAGGAGAGGATAGCAACCGTCCATCCAAAGGACACGTGGCGCGAGATCTAGTCACATTGACATTTCGACATTTGGGAGTTCGAAGGGGGAGGGTTCCATGTCATGCTACATCTCGAAAACCCAAACCCCGAAGCGCCAAAAGCGCACAAAGTCGGGCTTGCAAGTATCCTGGAGCAGTCTCAGCCGTTCATCCAAAGGGGACACCTGGTGCGCGATTAGGCTCCTCACCTTTTCGCTCGTCATGACTTCAAAGCACAAGGAGTAGCTCCTTCATAGCCCCAAGAAGCAAAGTGCCAAGAGTGTCTAGGACCCAAGCCCATAGTATCACCAAGTGAGTCCAGGACCGTCAGATCTGAGAGGGACGTGTGGTGCCCAATTAAGCCATCTCGATGTTTCGCTCTTCGCGACTGTGATAAGCAAGGATCAACTCCTCCCTATTCAAGAACGTCAAAAGTGACTTTGAGAATAAACGCAAGGTCACAGCCCGTGGTAACTTGGGAAATAAAAGAGCTGTGCAAGAGGGGCCAAAGGCATCGGGTTTAGTCACAGAAGGGATCATCACGATCTCCAGGTGCCATCTAATTCAATCTCAATCCTGGTTCTTGATTGGAGTAAATGAAGGTGAGAGGGGGTGGTTGAAACCTCTCCTCACTCATTAAGTTTAAAGTATGGAGGATCTGGCAAGTTGTCTGCCCGAGAAGGTCCTGTGTACCGAATTTTTCCAAAGATGCCATGCCAAGTCCTCGACTAGCTAGAGAGGTCTGCACACGCTAACTCGACACTTAATAGCTCAGCTACTCCCCTTGCAGGAGCCATGCACAGTTAAGGTGGAGTCTGATGAAGAATATCCATCCGAGTTTGACTGAAGGGACACCATGCCTTGGATGACTGAGCACACCTCTATTAGGCAAATTTTCTGAGTATATAGACTCGGTCTTTGTATTTTGTAAGGGATCGATGGTTGAGCGAGGCTCCCAGTTGTAAAACTTTAATAAAGCACTGTTATTTTGGTTATGCATGGACTCTTGAGACTTTTTTCCTTATGAATGTCAGTTTCTTTCACGTCTTTGTTTACACTGTGTTAGAGAAGCTCAGAATTGGAGGATCCAGTCGAGTTGTAACTGTTATAGGATGAAGTAGGTTGGATCACTGTAACAATTGCATTGTTTCTAATCGGTCCCTGTGATTTTCTTAGCGCTGAACAACTTGGAATTGGAGGATCCAGTCAAGTCCCCTTTGAGTTTCTCGAAGCCCTGAACCAAGAGGATCTTTCATTCAAAGTTTTTCTTCTACAAACTGCTGAAAGGCCTGTTGCCTAAGGTAGTTTGTTCACCCCTCTCACTAAGACTTCAACCTGCTCATCTTTAAATCAATTCACTGACTGAAGTTAGATCAAGACCTCCTTTGTTCCTTACATACCAGACTCAGTTCTCGAGTTAGAGCGATATCTTCCCGAGTCTCCACCCATTTGATAACCCATTAAAACTATCATGACATAAAAATGATGGGCGTTGGGCTCTGCTCCTGCAGTCAATCCAGGAGTGACTTCTGATGCTAACACGGTGCACCAAAACATTTACTAGGTGCACCACAACACAAAGTTACAATTCTCGGCGGTGCATTTGGTAAACATGAACTCCCCAGTGCATACATTTACCAATGCACCGCGTAAAAATATATCTGATAAGGGTAGTGTGCCATGTACTTTAACGTCCCAATGCATTATCTATACTTTGATGCACTGCCCCACCAGTTATATGATTTTCTTTGGTGCGTCGTTAAAAGGACACATTGGTGCATTTATGTTTACCAACACATCACCGAGAAAGGTAACAAGGTACGTGGTGCACCCTGTAAATTTATAGGTTGCACTGTAGGTGGTGCGAGCCGAGAGCCTCGAACGCACTGCATATATATATATATTTTAACACTTCAAATTTCACTAAATTTTAAATTTTAATCCAATGAAAACTTAAGTTATGAAGAATCAAGGATATTACTTGGACATTTTGTCGTCGAGGAGGCATGGTTGCAACATACTAAAAAAAACCAAATTTGCCCACCATTTGGTAAAATTCAAAATTCACGCACTGAGAAATAGACAAAAGGAAGGCAACCAAGGAAAGCAGCAATGGAAGGGTGCTTCAAATAGGAAAAGGTTGCACCGGTGGTTTTGAGCTCTACAACACTAAAAATGGTAAAAATGATTTTTACTGTCGGTAATTGTTTTTAATAAATTCTTGTTCCGGTGCACCAATGCACAATCACACTGGTTA
Source organism: Picea engelmannii (assembly GCA_009831015.1). Lineage (NCBI taxonomy): Eukaryota > Viridiplantae > Streptophyta > Pinopsida > Pinales > Pinaceae > Picea > Picea engelmannii. Next base: position 32,942 of record ML836906.1, on the reverse strand, counting down.
TATTTAAAAAAAAACATCCCTAGCATGGTGCACATGTTTTTGGGCACTCGTGCGCACTGATGCATATACTACTATATAACTCATCACCATACATTTTTTGAAAAACTACAATAGTGAGAATTTGTTTTTAAGCATGACATGGTGCAGTATAGTAATAGACACCCTAGTGCGATTGGTTTTACATAGTGCACTGCCTAAATTTGAAAATTAAACCTAACACGGTGCTTCATTTTGGAGCATTGATACAATGGAGTGTATCGAAATATATTTTTTGACACAATCCAACATTAGTGCATTAATGTTTTTTATTTAACCATATAATGGTGCACTCTACTAATAGCACACCGGTGCTTCCCGCGTTACATTGTGCACTGTAGCGTTTTAAAAGAATGCTATTATAGTGCGTCATTATTTCCTGGTGCATCCTTATTTTCATAGTGCATCGACTAATATTTTTCTTTATTTGAAATAACCCTGCTACGGTGCACTAGTTTTGAGGGTACCAATGCACCTATTGTAGAAAACACACTGGTGTGTTATGTACTTATAAAATCACCGGTGTAAAAACATCTGCTAAAATCTCCACCCGCTCACCTATGCTAGTATCATCCTCTATAAACAGATTTTTGGGATATTTTTATAGGGGTGTCCGCAAAAACCTCTGCTAGAGGGTATTTTCCTTGTAGTGTTGGTTGTGTTCTCTAGGAAATCCCAGATCTCAATATAGGCTAACCATTCCTCCCCAAGTATCCTGTATATTTTTCAATCTCATACAACTCATATTTACTCAATATTCTTATTTGATAAGCCTCCCTACCTCTGCTCTTCTATATATGTTTAATGAAATTGAATTGATCTTGAGTCTTCCCTTGCTACTCCTTCCAAATTATATTTTCATTGTACATGATAGATAATTGTAAGCTTAATTATGTCAATTGGGTTTAGTCTGAGTGGTTTGTGTTGAGGGGAGTTTCCCCCCCACCCAGGTTCAATCCCCACAAGTGACATGTTGAGCTCTTAAATGAGAAAGCTAACGAAAAATCCTTGGCTTTCTACAAAATTTGGTTTACCCCGAGTACCATCCTCGAAATGAGGGGAAGTGCCCGGTGGGTTTCCCCAGACTCTATTCCAAGAAAAACATAAAATAAAATTGTAATCTTAATTATTGTAATTTGAAAGCTTTAGAGTAAAAATCTCTTTTGATCTATGTGTTTTCTTAATCTTCTTCTAAAACTTGTTGTACAAAACTTGATAACAATCCCTATGCTGTTTTATAATAATTTACCTGATTTTCAAGTAAATAAATTTTCTTCTCCAGATTTTGAATATCAACTAATTTTGATATGACCTTATCAAGCATGAGATATGGATAGGCTAGAAAAAAGTAGATAAGTTAATCTGGATCTCTTTATACCAATCACCTTTTCTTTAGTAGTGTAAAATATTGTATTGTCAATATCAATCATCTTCCTTTTCTGAGTTTGTTTGACTATGGCTTGCCTTATTTTGTTATATATTATGAGCACTAGGTCAACTACATCCTCCATAGGATTTGGAATGTTCTTTTCACCCCAAGATAAAATATTTTCCATGTTGCCCAATGTAATCACTCGTTCCATCCCAACAATTTTGTCTTTAACCTCTTTTCCCTTGCATACTTTGGGAATCACTAGATCCTCCATAGTCAAATCTACAAAGATACTAGGAGGTGGTTTGGTTTTTTGTAACTTGTGTCTACTTTGGGTTTTGATTAGGAGGGTGTTATTCTTGGTCGTTATCAATATTTCATGAAGCAAATGCTTGATATTTCTCTAACTGTGATTTCTTGTCATGTTCTGTCTTCATCTTAGCTTCCTCTTCTAATCTAGCCTTTTCTTTTTCCTCAAGTTTGGATTTTTCAAGTTTCTTGATTTCTTCCATCGATTTTCGTTCTTGTTCCTTTCTTATCCTTTCAACTTCTTCTTGTAGTTTCAGTTCATATTCTTTTTGGCTTTCTTAGCCTCAACTTGTAGTCTCTCATCTTACTCTTTCTTGGATTTTTCCTACTTAGATCTTATTCTATGTTCTTCCTCCTAATTATTTCTATATTATTAAACTTTTATCTTTTCTTCCTCTTCTTACTCCATTATTCTTTATGCTTCATCCATTTTCTTCTTTATCCTCTCCATTTAGTCATAAGAGGACATACTATGGGTAGGAGAAAAATCTTTAGATTTGTGTCTTAGTTGCACCTCCTACCAAGTTATATCATTTTAAAAATATAATTCATGATCCCATTGGTCATGTGCATAGAACCATGTGATTCATACCATAATGCTATGTTTTGCTACTAAACCTAGAGGATCATGTCTTTTGAATTGGCCCTATGGAAACATGTATTCAAACATGGCATTTTCTTCGTGCTTGGCCTCCTTGGAATTTATAAAGCCATAATGACCAATGTGTATGTTATAAGGGATGAAACCTATTTTCCTTGCATCCTTTTCTGGTGAATCATTAGAACATTGTAAAATTTTTTGATAGGAAATCTCTCCCAAGATTAACCTATTGGTCATAATTCTTTTAAATTTTTTCTCCAACATTGTTGGGAAATATACATTCACATGTATCGCTTCTATTTTACAACTCCAATTTAACCCTAGAAAAGGGTTGTTGGCACATATAATGTCCATCACATAGAAGGCCATGTAAAATGTTGGTAGAAATTTAATTTTAGATTTGGCCTTTTGTACCCTCTCAATGTTCGACAACACAAGTATTCCAACAGAGGACAAACACCTTTAGTAACCACTCACATAAACAGATCAAAGATCAACACACCAATGTTTTCACATGGTAAAACCCCTATGGGGAAACATCCACGGCCCCAACCAACGCGACCACTTGGAGCAGTTTATTAATGCAAAAGAAAAATATTACAGAGAGATTTTACAAGAGAGTTTCTCACAATCGATCATCGACAAATGACCCTCCATGCTCTTTAAATAGAGATCATGGACCAATCAGGTGTTAAGCCATAGATCAATGTCCATTAAGATCGAGGAGAGTATGAATCATCAGATCACTCTATTTCAGGAACATATCGTGATCGTCGGATTTCCTAACTACAAATGCATACTAATGCATACTAAAGAAACACACCAAGAAACACACTTTTACCTAATGACACATTAGACCAAGTATATATTAACTAACTCCTAAGTGTCTAAATATCCTAACATCCCCCCTTAAGAAAAACTTGGGATAGGATTGAAGGATTTACAATGGTGACACAATAGGATAAAGAAGGAGGCATTAGAGCCTATCCCTCCTTAATGACAACTTCCTGAACTCCTAACATAGATCGAAGTTTGGATAACTTCGTTTCTGTAAGAGACTTTGTGAAAATGTCTACAACTTGATCTTCTGTAGGACAAAATATCACTTCAATAACTTGATCATGAATGAGATTTCTGATGAAGTGCATGTATAGCTCGATGTGTTTGCTAAGATGATGTTGAACTGGTTCTTTGGCGAGCTTGATGGCACTCTGATTGTTGCACCAAAGGTTGGTCAGATGCTACTGCTGGAATCTAAACTCTGAAAGGATCTGTCGAAGCCACAAGGCTTCCTGACTTGCATTTACCACTGCTCGATACTCTGTTTCTGCTGAAGAAAGTGAAATAACCTATTGTTTCTTACAGGACCAAGTGGCAGGTCCTGAACCAAGGCTGAAAACATAACCTGTAGTAGACTTCTGATCATTAGGGTCGCCGGCCCAATCTGAATCAGTGAAACCAACCAATAAAGGAGTCCCCCCAAAATTGTAATGTATCACGAACTGAACTGTACCATGAACATAGTGAATTATCCTTTTAGCTACTTTCTAATGGCTTTCATGGGGTGTTTGCATATATCGGGAAACAAGACCAACAAAAAAGGAAAGATTGGGACGGGTATGAGTCAAGTATAAGAGGATACCAACTAACTGATGGTACATGGTGGCATCAAATTCAGGAGAGGTACAGGTGGCAGTAAGCTTGACTCCAAACTAGAAGGGAGAAGCGGTTGGTTTACAATCATCCATGTGAAAGCGATGAAGAAGGTCACAAGCATACTTAGACTAGGAAAGAAAAATTCCTTCATTGGTTTGCAAAACTTGGAGGCCAAGGAAGTAGTACAAAAAACCTAAGTCTGTCGTTTCAAATTTCTTCTTAAGGCTGGTTTTCACATGGTTTAAAAGTTTTGAGTCACTACAAGTAAGGATAAGGTCATCAACATAAAGGAAAAGGATTATGAGATGGATTCCTACTTTCTTGGTATAGAAATTAGGATCAGAATGGAATCTAGAGAATCCAGTGGCAATAAGAAAGTTGTCCATTATGGCATACCAAGCTCAGGGAGCTTGCTTGAGACCATAAAGATATTTCTTAGGGAGACAAACAAGGCTAGAGTCATTCTGGACAATGACAGGAGGTTGTTCCATGTAGATTTCTTCTTGCAAATCTCCATGCAAGAAGGCAGATTTAACATCTTTTAGCGACATTTCTTGTCTTGGGCCTAAGGTACCCAGGTCTGTGGGATGAACGAGAAACACCCAAGCGCGCAGTGAAAAGATCTCTTCTATAGTTAAAAGTCGAGCGAGTGGGCAAGGTTTTGTTGTCGGCAGTCGAGATCCATCCACGAAGCAGATCAACGGTCATCGGGATATTGGGGCTGCCAAGTTACCCGATATATAGTATAAGAGAAAGCGCCTATATTTTAAAGCTAAGTCTAGGTCATCCGATCCATTGACGCGTGGCGCAATATCTGGTCACATCGACATATCGACATTCAGGATTTTGAGGGGTAAAAGTCCCTCGTCATTTCACATCTCGAAACCCCGAACTCCAAAATGCCGACAAGTGCCCTTCAAAGCCGAGCTCATGGTCTTTGAACCCGGTCACGTCAAGTGAGCCTGATAATGGAGGCAACCCTCTTCTAACATCAAATGTCATCTCGACAGTTCCTCTGGAGGACATGCGGCACAGATCTGAGTCATAGGTGGGGCCTTTCAAGATTTTCCTAGCGAAAGTGCTGAAGCCATCATAGCCATCCATCCATCGATGAAACTCAGGCGCATTAGACTTAAAGGGAGTATGGGTCTGGGCGGCCAGGATCTGCGTGCTCAGATCTATGGTCAGGAGCAGATTCCGGAGGCCCCCCGCCTTTCTACCATTAAGCGGAGGGGGGGGGGTTTGGAATCGAAGGTGCATCTCTTCAAGGACTATGATCGGAGCGCTCAGATCAATGGCTCTCAAGGTGTTTCCGGACCCCCCCCGCCTTCCTACATTTAAGCGGAGGGGGGGGGGTCCGGAATCGAAGGTGCATCTCTCCGACGGCTGCAGTTTGAGCGCCTAGATCAATGGTGCACAGGCAACCCGGGCATCCTCTGTTCTTCTGCGTTTAACCAACGTGGGCCCCTTCCCTGTCATGTAATATTTTGTGCCATTTGTCCTCCTCTTGGCCGTGCGATGAGGCTCACTTCCTTTAGTCCTTCCTCATCCTCCGACATCTGTCCGCTTCCCCTTTTCTGGTCCATGTGGTCCCTCCCCCCATCTCATCGTCCACTCACCACCCACCATGTGTCCCTCTCACTTCACACATCAGCCTTAGTTCGTGCCCATTATATCTCAATCTCCTGCCCCCTCCACTTATTTCCTTCCGCCATGTGTATTCCCCTATAACCTCTCTCACACCTCTCATCTCACCCTCACAGTGTTGACGCCATCACCTCCCTTTCCTCTTCCACATCCCAGAGTGCAGATTTGACCGAGGCCGTTCCCAATCCCAAGGAAGCAGTTATTATTTCCATGAAGGTGGTTGAATGTCGTATTCTTCCATAAATAGAAGGCCAGGAAAGGACCAAGCGTACAAGCAGACTGATAGTCCTTCCTGACGAAGATTGCATCTGTAAAACCACTGCAGGACAGTCAGGAGTCCCATTGCGTCTGTCATAAGTGCACGATCATCTAGAGTCTGCATGTGCAGACTGTCAGAAGACATGCAGATGCAAAGTTTTTAATGTAGCTTCTCGTTTCCGCTGATGTTGTTTTGTTTTGGCTATATGTAGGCATTTTTTCCATTTTGTAAGCATCGATGGTTGAGCAAGGCTCCCGGTTGTAAAACTCTAATGAAGCACTGTTTTCTGGTTATTTTTGGACTTTTGAGACTTCTTGCCTGATGAATGTTAGTTTCCTTTCATATCTTTGTTTATATTGTATTAGAGCATCTCGGAATTGGAGGACCCAGTCGAGTGTGATTGTCATAGGATGATGTACGTTGGATCACTGTGATAGTCATTATGTTCTAATCGGCCTCTGTAAACTTCTCCTCGCTGAGTGACTTGGAATTGGAGGATCTAGTCAAGTTTTCCTCTCAGTTTCCCGAAGCCCTGAACCAGGAGGATCTTGCGTTCATAGTTTTTCCCCCATAGACTGCCGAAAGGCCTGTTGCCTGAGGTAGTTTGTTCATTATTCTCCTAAGTCTTCCACCTTCTCATCTTTAAATCAACCCCCTGACTGAAGTTAGATCAAGACCTCAATTGTTCCCTGCATGCCAGACCCAATCCTTGAATTTGAGTGATACCTCCCTGAGTTTTTACCCATCTGATCATCCCATTTATCAAACCGTGACATAAAAATTGATGGGCGTTGGGCTCTGCTCCTGCCAGCAATCCATGAGTGACTTCCAGTGCTAACAACATCCATATGATGAACCTCCCATTTATGTGAGGCAGTAAGGGCAAGAACAAGGCAGATGTAATTCATTTTGGCTACAGGGGAAAAGGTTTCATTATAGTCAATTCCTTCAACTTGGGAAAATCCTTTGGCAACTAATCGAGCCTTGTGTCTTTCAACACTTCCATCTAATGCATACTTAGTTTTATAGAACCATTTACATGTAACCAGTTTTCTTCCTTTTGGAAGAGGTACAAGATCCCAAGTATCGTTTTCCATTAAAGAACGATACTCTTCATTCATTGCTATATCCCAATTTGGATGACCTGAAGCTTCTGCAAATGTCTTTGGATCATGAGTTTCTAAAACTTGAGACAAAAGAGAAGAGACTCATTGGAACTATGAACGTGTCCAAGGTTGATCTGAAGGATCACCGACAAGATCACTGGCTGCTTCTCGTGTTGAACGGACCCATCTAGGAAGCGGTGGAGCTGGTGTTGGTTCAGGTCAAAGGACTCATCTAGAGGAAGGTGAACAGGCGGAGGTGGATTTTCATCCTCACTGTCATCATCTGAGGAAGAAACCAAAATAGAAAAAGGAACAAACGCCGAAGATGACTCACAGGCCGAAGAAGGGACAACCACCAAATTAGGCTCGTAGGACAAAGAAGGAACAAACACTGAATTAGGCTCGTAGGCCAAGAGATTTTCATCAAATTTAACATCTCTTCTAATAATAATTTCATTACAATGTGTTTGAAGAAGTCTATAACCTTTAACATCTTCAGAATAACCAACAAATATACACTTCTCACTTTTAGGCTACAATTCTTTCCTTTTCTCATCAGGAATGTGAGCCCATGTTATATTGCCAAATACATGAAAGTGACTTACATCTGGTTTAATTTTAGTCCAAGCTTCTTTCGGTGTTATATTTTTAAGTGCCTTTGTGGGAATGAGATTTACTATGTAATTTTCACAATTGATGGCTTCCACCCAATACTTTAGACTTAATCCCTTAGATTGGATCATACAATTAGCTATTTCTTTAAATGTGTGATTCTTTCTCTCAGCAACACCATTTTGTTGTGGTGTATATGGAACAATGTGTTGCATTTGGATTCCTTGTGTAGTGCAATAACTTGTAAAATTATTGTTCACATGTTCGCCTCCATTATCCGTTCTTAACCTTTGAATTTGATGTCCAGATTGCTTTTCTAGAAGGGCCTTGTAGGCCAAAAACTTGTCAAAAAATGTGTTCTTAAGTTTGAAGAAGTAAACCCAAGTACGTATGGAAAAGTCATCAATGAAATTTAAGAAATACTTGCACCCAGAAAAAGGAGAAGAAAGTGGACCACACAAATCACTGTGAATAAGTTGCAAAGGACCCGAGGCGTGACAAGAGACACGTTTTTCAAAACTTTCCTGATGATGTTTTTCGAGAACACAACCGACATAAACACCATCTCTGCATGAAACAAGAGGAATATCAGTCACCATCTGTTGATTACATAGTTGTTGCAATGAGCAATAGTTTAGATGACCAAACCGCTCATGCCAAAGTTTGCTCAAGTCATTGCTATGAGCAACAAAAACTGATGAAAAAGATAATGAACCAAAGTTTTCAAACTTGTACAACCTGGTAATATCATCAACAATTCCAATTGCAAGAACATGCTT
>ML836906.1:12900-24272 GCA_009831015.1 Picea engelmannii | reverse complement strand
AAGTAGAAGTAGAAGGTGTATTGAAGGAGAAACTAGAAGTAGAAAGTGCATGTCCATGAGAAGAAGAAGAAGAAGTAGAATCAATACTGATGTTGTGCTTCTTCATTGATGCTTCTAAATCTGCCATCTTCTTGAAACATTTGGACTCATCATGACCATCTTTATCACAAAAGTTGCAATGTCTGTCAGTTTTCTTATTTTTATATTTTTCTCCTTTGTCTCCATTCGAAGCAAAGATGTCTGAGTGGGTTTGGGACCCTTACATTTCTTGGTTGTGGCGATGATGTTTCTTCTTGGGATTCTTGGGTTTATCTTTCTGCTGGGAAACTAAGGCTTTGTTGGAGGTACCTGCAGTGTTGATCACTCCAAGTTGTACAAGCTTATCTTCCTCTCTAATCAAAGCATCAAAAAAGGACTCAAGAGTGGGTTTTTCATAAGATTTCCCTAGAGCCTCTCTCATGGCATAAAAGGTAGATACAAACACATAATATGCACTACCTATCTTAGAAAGAATAAGATAGATGCAACGATCTTCCTCCATTTTTATCTTACATTCTTCACATAAAATTCTGAGTGTTTTAAACCTAGATAGATAGTCTCCAAGTCAAGAAAAATCACTTGGACTCAAGGTCACTACTTGATTTTCTAACTGTTTTGCTCGAATAATATTGAGTTTACCAAACACATATTCAATCTTTTCCCAAGCTTCTTCAGGGTCATCAATTTCTTGAAGCTGGTGTCTTAAATCAGGAGAGATGGACATTTCAATTAGTTCACGTGCTTCATCACTCCTATTAGCCCATTTGGATTTATTATCATCATCAGTGGGTTCTTTTTCCTTTCCCAAGGTAATCCGGTACAATCCTTTACTTCTTAATAAATATTCCATATGAGATTTTCATTGGAAGTAGTTGGTGCTGATAAGCAAAACATTACTTGTAGAAGCCATATTAAATATGCAGATAATATGGATTTAAAAACTGAAACTGATGATCTGGATGGAAAGATCTTGAAAAGTTATGCGGTTTTAAAAAAAAGGCACTGAAAACAGACTTCGGATGTGAGAGTTATGCCCTTTTACAAAAAGGCATAAATGGTAACCAAATGACCACGTGATAGTGTAAGCTGCTTTATGAAGTGACCCACTTTTATAAAGAGAAGTGGGGATCACTTTTACAATGAAGTTACTTTATAAMATAAAAGTTGCATGCAAAATAAATAACTCTAAAATAAAATATTAAAGCTACTTATAGTGATTCACTTTTATACTTAAGTGAAATACACTTTACAATTTTAGCATGAACTTTTTCAAAAAAATTAACAAAAGAGAGACTTGAACTCAAGACCTCTTACTTAATAAGGAAACTTTTAACCAAATGATCTAGCAAAACATATTGTAATGTTCGGAAGCAAGATTGTGGTTGTTGTTGTTGTTGTGGAAGATGGCCTTGGAGAGTGTGCTAAAAAAAAAATCTTTTCACACAAGAAAAAAATTTCACTTCTTGATGACAATAAGGGTTAGATCTCAGTTAGCTTACCCGGAAGATGCACCTTTTCCTATCTGTTTCTGATTTTCTGAGATCAAACAGGGCACGGGGGAAAGAGCATACATAGATCTAAAGGAGTAGCAACCCGGAAATAAATAATACAAAACCGAAATAAAACCAAAATACTACTCTGCAAAAAATTTAAAAAATGCGTATTCAAGCTTTATACCTCCAGATTTGACTGTAATGGTTGTATCTTGGGAAAAAGGAAACCTTTTCGAGTGAAATGAAAAGTGTTCCTGAATGAAATGCTTGCTTTGGACGCAATAGAACAATCCTCTCAGCCCATAAATGTACAAAAATGACAGAAAATGGAGATAAGGAAACTCGGCTTCACGATCTCGATCTACAATAGGAGCGGGTCTTCAAACAAGCTCTAATACCATGTTCGACAACATAGGTATTCCAACAGAGGATGAAATCCTTCAATAACCACTCACATAACCATATCAAATATCAACACACTGATGTTTTCATGTGGTAAAACCCCTACGGGGAAACATCCACGGCCCCAGCCAAAGCGACCACTTGGAGCAGTTTATTAATGCAAAAGAAAAAGATTACAAAGAGATTTTACAAGAGAGTTTCTCACAATCGATCATCAAAAAATGACCCTCCATGCTCTTTAAGTAGAGATCATGGACCAATCGGGTGTTAAGCCACAGATCAATGGTCGTTAAGATCGAGGAGAGTATGAACCGTCGGATCACTCTATGTCGAGAACATATCGTGACTGTCAGACTTCCTAACTACAAATGCATACTAATGCATACTAAAGAAACACACTAAGAAACAAACTTTTACCTAATGACACATTAAACCAAGTAGATCTTAACTAACTCCTAAGTGTCTAAATATCATAACACTCAATGACCCTATTTAATGATTGGGAGAGAATAACAACCATATTGAATACACTTATATTTGTTATAATTGTATACACTAAAGATACCCATGCACTCTTAAAATGCACACACTTATTCTCTCTATGTAACCTACAAATAATTTTCATTGCATAAATGTATGAGTCTCTTTGGTTAACCATGGTGTATACTCCACCCGTCTTGACAAAGAATATCTTATCCTTGACCCACCAACTTGTTAGGATTTTCTTTATATCATGTTCTTTGTGAAACTAATCCACAAAACTGTTGTTCATGTACTTTTCTAGAAATCCACCTACGACGTTAAAACCAAGGCCTTTCCCCCAACCAAACACAAATTTGGATGTCAACATTGACATTGACACGATGGGAATGCTCACATTAGGTACACTCATGGAAGGAAATGAAGTTACATATGAAATTCCACAAATAGAGAAACCCAATTTACTAGGCATGGCTGGAATAGAACCTATGACACTAATAGATGGTAAGGAGGACATCACTAAGACTCCTCTAGAAACACTTGGTGATGAGATTGTGGGATCTACCATACTTGATGAAGTGCTCATGACTAACATCATGTGATTATTACTAAATAATTAAAAATATTCACTAAAATCCTACCTAACGTCAAGGATTATGGAGTCAAATGTATCAGTCAAAGGAGGGTTGAAGTTTGGTGGAGGACTTTCATCAACCACTTCAATCTCTACACTCTCACTCTTCTTAGAACCTGATAAAATCCTCTTTGACTCTATTGGCTCAATGTGATCCATAGTGGACAACAAACTTCGCCTAACTAATGGTGGTTCCTCCTTCTCAATAGAAAGTTCTCATTGTCTACATGACCTGAAAAACGTTTGGTCAGCCATGATGAATAAATGTGTTTTAACGAAGAAAACAAATCAACCTATGGCTAAATACACATGGAACCAAAGAGAACACCCCTAGAAAATCTAATATATCAACATGAAAACCAATGGATAAAGGAGCTATTTCTAAAACCAACCCTTGGAGGATGTCAACTCCCCAAGATCTTGCTAGCGAAGGTGTGAGAGATAGTTATGGTAATATACACGTAATATCCCTTACTAGTGCAAGTACTAGTGAAGATGGGCAACCCTTGGGGAACTGAAACATATGTTTGATGTATTCCTCAGGTACCGAAGGTACTTCCCACTCACATTCACATTATGTATATTCCCTAGGAATGGCCACTAAGGATACCACTTTGTAATTGGTGACTAGGTAGAACAGTCATGGGTCAAGACCACACATATGGGTAGGGAAACTAAGTCTGAAATTCCAAGAAGCAATGCCACCTAGAAGGTCTTGCACTTTCAAAACCTTTGTACACGTAGTAGTCCAAAAACACCAAAACAAGAGGAGAGGGGATATCAACCCACTTGCTCTAGTGTGACCTCATGCTAAAATCCTATGTTAGAGGAGCTTTCCCCTCAAGTGCTCCTTGCTACTAATGGATTTAGCTCTCACTAATGACTCCTAGTTTTGATTTTAATGTCCTTGGATATTTTACTCTCCAACCCTACACCAAGGCCCTAAATCCTATTGTAATGTTGGTTTGCTACAAATGAAAAATTCTAGTGAATTTTAGATTAACGTTTTTTAGGATGTTGAGTACTCAAAGGGTGTGAAATGAGACTTTAGTGGTGTTTGTAGACATGTTCCAATCCAAAATAAACAAAAGAATGCAACTTCATTTTGATGAAATATATCTAGAGGAAGGGAGAGATTTTTTTCACTTTCAGCTTTGTATAACAAAATAATTACCCTCACACACTCTCATTAACCATGAAAATATAACCAAAACAATTCTCTTGTAATCCACCAAAAGAAGCTCAACACACTAATGCAATCTTCCAAAAAGACACTCAAATGCTTTAACCCTATCTTTCTAATGAAATGCCAAAATTATCTTAATATACTAAAGAAAACAAGATGTAAATCACACAAGAAAACAAATAAAGTTTAGGGATGTATGATATTGGTAGAGATACTAACAAGCACACTTCAATGTCTATAAATGAAGCAAAAACCCAAAACTTCAAAAGAAACCTAGTAGTGGCATGCAAGATTTATGATCTCAAGTATGAACCAAACGAAAAAGGAACTACAACACACAACTAGATCCAAAGAGACATGCAAAAGGTGTTTCCCATATCACTTTTCGCTAGACAACAAGCTCAAGCAAACATGAAGAACAAAAACACACTCAAAGCAAAAAAAACCTCAAATTCACTTAAAACACTCAAGAAGAAAATCAAAGGCCCATCTAGGGGTCAAATTACAAACTACAAATTGTATGCATTCTCCCTAAACCAATCCCCAGTGGAGTTTCTAGTTCTGTTATGGAGAAATCCCCCATGCAGAAGGTGAGCACTCCCTCAAATATGCCCTTGTTATGAGACAGACTGCATGATAGAAAAAAATGAAAATTTCCTCTAGATCTAATGTATATGATTCTAATACATGTAATGAGAAAGGAGTGAATATGGTCCTTACCTTGTTCTCGGTGGTTGTCCCTATGTAATCATGTATGATGCAACTCTAGAAATCTAGTTCCATATTCTAGCACATTCTTTCTGCACACAAGAGAATAACAATACCTATCTCAAGTCCATTCAAGCAATAGGAATGTCAAATACTTGTTAGATATAACCTAATCTACTCATGAAATACTAGATCTACCATTTATAATCATACATGACTAAATACAAACAATCAATGGAGGGGAAAACCATATATATCTATATTAATAAGTGGAGAAAACATTACATCAATCAAGTATTTTTACCTTGAGTCTCGATTGAAGGCCCCTCCTAGCTCTTTGCTTCAACTCTTCCTTATCCCTCACATAAGAAATTCCAACTATGATAGGAAGGATAATTATAGAAGAGTCTCTTAGAAAATATGTAGCATAAGTTTACTTTCCAACTATTCCTCTCTTCCTTCCTTGGAATGACTTATATAATTTAATTGATGGAGGAGACTAGGGGATGTATCTAGACCTATAGAAATTAGTGAACTCTGAGTCTAATACAAGTTCCCAAGCTCATAATCTGAGATAGAAAACTCACCCACAACTAATCTCCTTGAAACTCATGGAATTTAGAAGGGAGTAGGGGTGGTCGTGGGTTAGAAATGGTGCAACTAGTGACTAGTCGCACATTTCCAATGGTGCAACATGTGACCGGTCACACCTTGCTAGGAATGAAAGGCACAACCTCCCTCACAAACTCAGAATCCAAGGCAGAAAAGGTATGTCTCAGCATGAAAACACCAGTAGTTCCTCAATGAGCCTCTTGGGTGGAAAATAGAGATATAATAGGAAGAAGTAGGTCTTGAAGCTTGATTTCAATAGGGAGAAAAATGCATAAAAGGGGAAAAAATGATAACTTCTGAGAGCTATAAATTTTATCCCAGAGCTTAGAATAGAGCATGGTTATATTTTTTAGAAAGGTATGTAAATGATAATATAAAAGAAGGTTCCAATCTTCCAAAATATGTTTTAGTTATCTAAAAAAATTAGCATAACAAAGACTTTGGGCTTGAGTGGAAAATATAATTGTTAATGTGCATAACCTCCAAAGTATCCTGAAATTTGGGAAAAATTTGTATGGTGATATAGAAGTGTTCTATAGGTGACAAACTAAGGATGGGTGCATATACTTCATGATGGTTCTTGCATAGAGGAGTGGAGGTATAATTGCATGAACAAAGCATGATATAGGTGCATATTAACCAACAATGTGAATGATTATACCAAGGATTGTATAGTACATGGTAATATGTTAGTATTATTGATGACTAGGGATATCCAAGATAACAATATTATGAATAGATTGTAAACAAGTTGGTTAAATGTTTTGAAGGAAGATGGCTAAGGTTTCTTTTGTGTTGAATTTTGGGATTAATCATGATGAAATAAAGGACCAAGAATGGTTGACAATGCCTTAGATAGAATACATGCAATGTTTTAAAATCTGTATGTGTGATATGAATTGTACAGAAGAAATATGAGGTTCCTAACCATTGAAGTTGGTTATTATATATAGCTAGGAAAATAGGTAAAGGGAATATGGAACAAACCAACAAATAAAGAATGACATTCATGTGTATGAAAATAAGGATGTAAGTTCCTAACCTCTTGGATATAAGGTAAGGAATCAAAGTGATGGAGATTACAAAGCTTGAATGATAAAGGGGGGAGGTTATGGAATCCTGTATGGTAGAGGAAATTTTCTAAGAAAAGAGAACATACATGAAGTGATAGGTGAATCATGTGATGGGTGAACCATCTTTGTGGGAAAGTTGTATATATGAATGGAAGAGTTGTAGGTTATAGACAAACAACTTATGAGTAAGAGATGAGGAGAAAATGATGAAATTCAATTCAATGGAATGATGTTGATGGTGGAATAAAGAACTCCATAGTCTAGATCTTGTCTTATGGACATAGTTGAACTTGCAAAGAATTATCCAATAGAGATGAAAACCAAATCCTAGAATTGGATAAAGATTAATGATAGTTAAAGATAACGAAGCATAATGAGAAGAAATATGATGAATGTCCAAGCTATTGGAAGGAATTACATCATGAAGGTGATGATTCTAGTAGTAATTGTGAATAGCTGGTATGAGATGAAGACAAGAAAATGGTGAGTGCATTCTAAGTATACAAAGGAAAACAAATAAAAGCAGGATACAACAATTGTGATTACTTTTAGATGAGAATAATACAAGACATATGAAGTAGAAAAGTGTATTTAAACTTGGCATGGTTTTTAAAAGAGAAATAGACTTGAAAGGAGTCTATATGAATCCGAAATGACATTAATTGTAGTACTACAAAGTGATGGAAGGCTCGGGTAAAGTTAAAGTTGGGACAATATTGACCAAGAAAAGGAAGTAGATGTCAATACTAGTATGGTATATGGGCTAGAAACGAGGAATGACCAAATTGGGATTGGTTGTAATTGCTTAATAAAATGGAGCAACAATGCAAAGATGATGAGAGTGAGAGCATAGAATGTCGCTAGAACCTAGTGGGATTTGAGGATAACCAAATATAGAAAAGGAAAATGGTAAACAATAAATGAAGCTATGGGATGCTAAGTAAATTATTGTGGTAGAAAATCGTGAGCATTAGAAACAAGGAAACCATTATAAGAAGTAGCATTGTAAGCTTTAAAGGTAAGAAAGTATAAATGTTGATGCATGCTACTTGGGTGAGAAAATCATTGCTAATGATCCATGGTGTGATTGGAAGTAGGCCTCTAGAATTGGATAAGATATGATAAATAATTTCAGGATATGCAGAGGAATTGGAATGGAATTCCTTAACTCTTTTATTGTAGCATTGATTATATTTCTTTAAAATGATGAAGTTGTTATAAGCAGGCATGTGAATGCTGGAAAATGCAAGAGAATGGGATAGCTAGAATGCATATGCACTAGAAAACATACACATGAATTGTATTGCATAAGAGTAGTATGTTGTACATATGTAAAGAGTGTGGCCTGATGATTAAATATGATTGACATGGTTGTGTAACTAGAGAAGGATGAGAGCATGGTTGTAAATGTTAGTGATACTATTGCATATGATAGTTAGCTTTGTGAATAAAGGATTAGGACAAGAAAAAATTAATCAAGGGTTGGTGAAAGGATTTGGGTAAGCCTCCATAAGACACCAACTAATTAGGTAACATCCAATATGTTGATGAAAACCATGCATGTGTGGATTATTTATGTTTATATTGCATAGGTGATAAAGTGGAATTAGATAAGAATTCTTTCAGTCATGATTTTCTATCATTAGTTGATATGTTTATGTGGTTGAATGCATTGTATGAATGATACCCAGGTGGGGTTTGGTAAAGGAAGGAAGCCTTGGACCTACAATATTGTTTAAAATCTAGAATTCATTCATATGATGTCATATCATGTTGTTTAAGAGTTAATTACTAGAGTGAATGAGTATTTATACTTAATGTTATATAAGATATCCACATGTTAGGCCATAGTGTTATTGGATATGGAAAGTCTATAGTGTTGCACAAGTGTCTAATGGTCTCCATGTTTGTGTTAGTTTCATGGTCTATAACCTTCTTTCCAACACTGAGATAACATAAAAGGGGAAGGGTTTCCTAAGTTACTTTTGATAAAATAAAGGAAATGACTTCTAGTACACCTGAGGGACTATTTAGCAGAAATAAGGGTATATCCTTGGTGTTGTGTTGGGATGAAGATGAAGGTGCCTAAATGATTGAGAAAGTATTGGGGAGGTGTCTATATGATGTGTTGAGGTGTTGTCTAGACCTTATAATTCATCATGGTGGAATGCATAACATGAGGCTACAATATCCTTCACTAAATGCAAGGATGCATTGAGTGATTGGGCATTCAACATACACATATTATGTAAGTGTGCAAGTTGTGGTTATGCACACATATGTGTTGGAACATATGTTTGAATGCATTGTGTGAATGCATGTTTGTGCTACATTTCATTGCAATTAGTATGTTAAAAACTGAAATGATGGAATTATTGGTAAATTCATAATTATGAGATCATTCCATAGGGCTATTATGGATGTAGTGAAAATAATTATATGCAAAAATAGACATGTTTTGATGGACTGCAAGAAATCTCTATTGGGAGAACAAAGTTAAGAAAGAGAAGTCATGGATATAGCATTGAAATTAATCCATAATGAATACGGGGATTATTACATACACAATTGAAAAGATAATAACATGTAGAACTTCCTATATTTATTTACATTTAAATTATTGTAATAATTATTTCAAAAGTAGGTTGATAAAAAGAGATAGATGACTCGTAATTTTATATACTTATGTTTATGACATAGGTGAATGGTGAATCTTCCTAGTAAGGGAAAATGATGATTGTTGTATGCTAGAAATCCTGGGAAGAAAGCCACCATGATGACACTAGAACCCTATGATTTCCATTAGTTATTGATTAAGTAGATGTCACTAGTGGGATGCCTAGCAATAAGAACTCTATAAGTTGGTGCTTTTATTTCACATGGAATCCTTAGCAAGATGGATCAATTGAGGGGATATTTAGCAGAGAAGGAGATGCTTGGGCCTACAAGGGTGAATGCAATAAGGAATAAGCAACTTAAATGAATGTATTGTAAAACATTTATGTGGCGTATTTGATGCGATCAAGAAGGGTGTGTTAGAAAAGAAAATGAGTTAAAATATTACCCATGGAAACCTTGAAAAGAAAATAAAGATCCACACATACAAGTATTGAACTAAAATTGTGTACTTTTTTTGTATTTCGAATATACAACTTACATTGTCGAGTTGAGGATTCTTGTGAATAGGATAAATGTTGTATAAAAATGGCCATAACATATATGATTTAATTTATGATTGTTATAGGTGCAATTTAAGAATGAAGACATGATTGCATTTATGGAATAAGAAATGGTAAGGACAATGCTCTTCCAAGGGGAGTTGGGGGGGGAGGGGGGGGGGATGTAATACCCCATATGAGAATATGAGTATATTGTGTAAGTATATGGTAAGTGGATAGGTAAAATAAAATTTCATTACAATTGAATTAATGATATAAATAATAACTAATAAATAGGTGCGCTTGGGGGTGATAACTCCTTAGGAGCACCACGAGGGAAATTAACCAATATGATCCAGATTTATGAGAAGAACGAAATGAAACACAAATATATAACATTACCACATATATAAAAAGAACAATAATAGAGATACAATGAAACTTATCTTATATTCAATAAAGAAATCTGTTGAAACTGTAAAATACATAATGAAAAAATATTTCTCGAATGGTGGTAGTTAATCTCTGAGAAGATATATGATGGCTATGTGCATTCACCTAAGCAAATTACAATGAGGCCTAAAATCATTTTTAGCATTAAGAAGTAATTAGAAAACCCTAGAAATCCAAAAACCCAACCCTAGGAGATGAAGCGCCAAAAGTCATGTGGGCCCCGATGGGGTAAGTTGGTACATCAACTTCCCAAGGTTGTAACTTTTGCATACGATCTATGTTTTAAGCGCATGATATCCTGTTGGAAAGGTCTATCCAAGGAATACACATGTTGTTGTCTCACTCTAACTTTGTCTATAGTGTAATTGTGGTGAGCCCTAAAAATGTTGTTTAGGGCCTCAAAACAACCTTGAAAGCTTAGGACCCAAAAAGCTAGAAAAAAATTTCCAAGATGAAAATTGTATGTGATCCAGATGGAAGAGGTAAGTGGCCAATGATATCCACCTAGATCAATCCTCCCCCCTTAGGTATAAATGGTCTCCATTGTGTTGAGTTCCCCCATCTGATGAGGAAATTTTTGTTTAATTTTTCCTCGAGTTAGCCAATTTCCTTGGTGCAAGAGCTGCCCTACTTTGATAACATGATAAAGCTAAAATTTCTATTGGTGAGTACCATTGACCTGTGTGTCCATGATCTGATCAGTAAATGCATGTTACATGCATTCAGTTTTGATCTATGTCGATGTCAAATTTTCTACTATCTCTTAGGTGTCCAATAACGGTGGAAAGTATGGCCGAAGGAGGTCCACATTAAACACTAGGTGAAAGCCAAGGAAAGGGGGAATGTTGAGATCAAAAGAATTGTCACCCACAACCCTGGTGATGGTGTAAGGTCCATAGCATAGTGGAAGAAGATTTTGATGGGTTCTTGTAAGGCGTTCTTTCTACAAATGAAACCAAAATTTATCTCCCACCTAAAACATGTGTGGCACCCAATGTTGATCATGGCACTGCTTGTACTTGGCATTGGACTTCTCCAAAATATCCTGAACCTGTTGGTGGATGTGTTGGATTCGTTCAATGAATCAGGTGGATTTTTCAGATTCGGTTTGAGAATTCGACGATTCTACTTGTG
>ML836904.1:12681-59065 GCA_009831015.1 Picea engelmannii | reverse complement strand
GAATGCCCACGAGGGAGAGGGTTGGGACCTCCACAGAATCTGATGGCAACCCCACCAAGACCCACAGGAGGATTTGTGCAAGCATTCATGAACCCACCATTTCACCAACCCACCTCATATCACTCATTCCCAGGAGGCCAAGCAACATCGACGACGAAGTATTGCGGGATATGATGAAACCATGGGCATGGACCACGACAGTGCCCCATTATGAAAAAATATTCAACGGTACCAAAAATAGTCCATTGTGAGTTCTGCGCATTGTGGACATGCTAGACCAAACAACGTTCAAAGTAAGAGAAAACCCTAAGGGATCAGGATGAGGCCGAAGAGGTGGAGCTGGTGGAGATTTCAGAGGATGAAGAACTGGTGGAAGAGGATTGAGCAGATGTTATAAATGTGATGAAAAGGGTCACTTAGCTAGAGACTATCCTCACCCAAGGTGGCCATGGTGTTCTTATTGGAGAAACAACAGACACGCAACTGAAGACTACCCAAAGCTAATTGCAAAATGGGAAGACAGGGTAAGGAAAAGAGGAACTAACCTTGTTATCTCCAAGATCAAGAGGATTTCTAAAGGACAACTATCGAATCTTAACATCATCACTCAAGGAGGCATGAGAACAGGAGTTGATTTCGATGCTCTACCTTAGATTCAGAAAGCAACACCTAAGCAAGACAGGTACGACCCCCTAAAATAAAAACCATTCTTTAAGGATGCTATAGAAGTCTTCCAGAGTATTCCTAGTTATGAGACACAAGAGAACCCCCCTCATCTGATCATATACCCTAAGATAGCACAAGTACCTGCATCACCCCCTACACCCAAAAACCCTATAGGCATACCAAGACAACCTGAACAACATCAAAATGCAGTTGACCTCTGGTTTCAATTATTCTATGACATTTTAGGGAATGATCAACTGACATAGAAGTTGTGCAATGTGTTGTACCTAGTCTTAGGGAATGAAGGAACCTCAAAAGAAAAGATTAGGGCTAACCTCCCTAAGAAGAGTACTCAGAGGGTGCAATGAAGAAAAGTCAGAACTGAAAAATAATTCCGACTAACAGCCCAATTAGATGACTTCGAAATTAAGGATGTCATAATAGACCTAGGATGAAATGTGAACATTCTACCCAAGAAGACTTGGGAAGCCCTAAGAAAACCAAGACTGACATACTCCCCAATTCAGCTAAGGATGGCAAACCAGTACTGTATCTTTCCCATAGGAAGACTGGAGAACGTGGAAATCGATGTAGCAGGAGTAAAGATAATGGCTGACTTTGAAGTCATTGAGATCATGGGAGACAAGGACCCCTATCCTGTGTTATTTGTCATCGATTGGGCCTACGAAAACTATGCATTAATTGAATTAAAGAAAGACACCATGACTTTTAAGGCTACAGGAATCAAGGTAGTTCAACCTTTGGATCCATATGTAGGACCCGGGTACAAAGAACCAGCAAAAAATAATATGGAAGGAGAAGACTTAGACCAGTTGTACACCATAACAATCGGGAGAAGAAATGATTACATAAACCCTACTGCAGATGGATTAGTAAGTTGGATAAGCATACAATCAGCAGACAAGGACTCAGAACTGGCTTTTGATAGTTGGCAACAAAGTCCGCATGAATGATTCTCAAGAAGATGCGCAACTGTTAGAATGACTAGATGGGTCGGGGCTGAAGTCAGAGAACACCCAGTATATGATGACACCTCAGACCTAGGCAAATTCTTGTAGAGAATGGAAGAGAACATGAGAGAAGATCAATGAATATTGGTACTAGATATTTCTTTCCAAAACAACCTCGCTAGATGGTGGGCTACACACAAAACTACACTTAGAAACTTGGGATGACATGAAGAAAGCTCTAAAATACAGGTTCTGGAATAAGTAACAACTAGAAACAGAGATAAAGACGAAACCCCACGCCATGCAACTATTCATCGGAGAATTAGACCCAAGAATACACATCAAACAATGTGTGACAAAATGGTAGGTTGTGAAGATACCCTCTCGCTTCTGGGTTCAAGTGTTTCCCCACTCCCTAGGCCCACTTCTGAAAGCTTGGTTTATACATGAGGAAACTAGAAGACAAACCAGTGATTGGCAAACACTAGTAGCTCAATTTTGCAAAGAATTATCATTTACGAGTAAGTACCTTGAGCTTGAACCAATCTTGCAAAAGATTAAAGAACTTATTTTCACAGCCAATAATGAAAAGAGATCGGACTCTGTAGTATGTTCCAGGAATACCCAATAATTGCAGACCAAACTCCACTTACCTATGACTGGAAAGCCTATAGAATGCTATCAGATTAACAAAGCCTCAGAAATCCTAGATGAATTAGAAAAACTGAGAAACCTAACCATCAAAGAGACTGAGGGAAGGGAAATCCAAAACACCATACCTATCCAGACCGATAGTTCCTACGATCACCTATTAAAACTACAAAGACTTAACATAGGGACTGAAGAGAAACCCAAGATAGCCCTGGTAGGTGATTACTGGGATGAGAAACCCAGTCAAGAAATACAACCCTTACTGCAAGAATATGAAGACTTAGTCCCGAATACTTTCTTAGAATTAAAGGGAATCAAAGGAGTTTTGGGTGAAATGAAGATTGAGCTAAAATCAGGATCCAAGCCTGTCAAACATAGGCCATACCATCTTAACCTAAGAGTAAAAGAAAAAGTTAAAAAGGAGATTGATAAGATGTTAGAAGCTGGTCTTATTTTTCCAGTAGAAGAAGCAGAATGGGTCAGCCCGATAGTCATTCAAAACAAGAAAGACACCGAAGACATTAGAGTATGTGTAGACTATAGGAGCCTCAACTCTGTCTGTGTGCACGACCCTTTCCCAACACCCTTTACCGATGAAGTCCTAGAACAAGTTGTGGGAAAGTAAGCATATTCATTTACAGATGGATTCTCATAATACCATCAACTTAGGATTGTTGAAGATCACAAGAGAAAAACCACCTTCATCACTGAATGGAGATCGTTTGCATACAATGTCATGCCATTTGGTCTAAAGAACACCCCTGCAGTTTTCTCCAGGATCATGATAGCAACCTTTAGAGAGTTCATTCACAAGTTCATAGAAGTCTATATGGATGATTGGACAATATATAGCCTAATTAAGGAACATGTAGCACTACTGAGGTTAATGTTTGACAGATGCAGAGAATTACAAATCTCACTAAACCTCAAGAAGTGTATTTTTTGTGTGCCACATGGAAATTTGTTGGGCCACATAGTCTTCCAAGAAGGAGTATTAGTAGACCCAGTTAAGGTAGCATTCATTGTGAATATGTCACCACCCACGAGTGCTAAATAGTTTCTCTCCACACTTGGACACATAGGGTACTATCGTCGATTCATCTGAAGATATGCCAACATTACTGTACCTCTGGAAAACCTCCTGAAAAAGGATGAAACG
The DNA here is from genome assembly GCA_009831015.1 of Picea engelmannii. Taxonomy (NCBI): domain Eukaryota; kingdom Viridiplantae; phylum Streptophyta; class Pinopsida; order Pinales; family Pinaceae; genus Picea; species Picea engelmannii. Next base: position 55,618 of record ML836904.1, on the reverse strand, counting down.
TTCCGATGGACTCCCGAGTGTGAAAATGCATTCGAAACACTTAAGGAAAAACTCATCACAATGTCGATTCTGATATTTCCAAATTAGGAGAAAGAATTTCACGTCCATGTGGATGCTTCAGGGATTGCCTTAGGAGCTATTTTAATGCAGCCAGGAGATGGAGCTATGGATCACCCCATATATTTTGCAAGTCAGAAGCTATCGCAAGAAGAGCACAACTATACAACGAATGAACGTGAAGGCTTAGCACTGATCTACGCTTTACAGAAATTTAGACATTATCTATTAGGATCTCATTTCAAATTCTTTACTGATCATTCAGCACTAAAATACCTAGTTAACAAACCTATGTTGGAAGGAAGAATTTGTAGATGGTTGTTGTTATTTCAGGAATTTTCTTTTGAAGTCATCTTCAATCTAGGACGATGCAATGTCAGAACCGACCATATATCTAGAATAGAGTCAAGAGAAAGTGGTGGAGAAGTCAATGATCAGCTCCCAGATGCACATTTGTTTAGGATCGAGGCAATTCCGGAATACCTGGAGGACATATCAACCTTTCTCAGCACAGGGGCCTGCCCTGAAACATATTTTGCAACTCAGAAATTCCATATGGTCATCAGAGTAGCAGATTACCAGTTGATCGTCGGATAACTGTATAAACTAGGGCTAGACAGTATGCTCAGCCATTGTGTCCTAGATCATGAAAGGCAGGATATACTCTAGGAATGGCATAACATAATTGTAGGAGGACACGTAGGAGGAAAGGAAATGACACAAAAATCTCTACAGGAAGGACTTTGGTGGGAAACACTTTTCAATGATGCAAAATCATATGCTAGATCATGCGACATTTTTCAATGGGTGGGAAGACTGTCACGTTGAGATGAATTACCACTTTAACTGGTTAGAGCTCTACAGGCATTTGAGAAATGGGCAGTTGACTTCATTGGGCCCGTCAACCCCACAACCAAACATTTGAAGGCAAGGTACATCATTACCGCAACCGAATACCTTAATCGTTGGGCCGAAGCAATAGCGGTATAGGACTGTTAGACAGATACAGTTGCTAGGTTCATTTTCGAGAATATCATTACCCACTTCGGATGTCCAAGGAGCCTAACTAGTGATCAGGGATCTCACTTCATTAGCAGCACCATAAAAACACTTACTACTAAATTTTTGATTCAGCATTACAAGAGCAGTCCTTATCATCCACAAGCCAACGAAACAGTTGAAGCCTTCAACAAAATCCTAGAAAAGGGGATAACAAAGGTCTATTGCGCAAACCGAGAGGACTGGGATAAGAGATTTCCAGCGGTATTATGGGAATACAGGACAACTACAAAGAAAATCCACAGATATACACCATTCCAGTTGGTTTACAGAAAAGAGGCAGTGGTGCCCACAGAGTTCATCACACCAAGTCTGTACATTGCACAAGACACATGTATGAAAAACGAAGAATTAGTGGCACAGAGACTTGCAAAGTTACAAGAACTCAACAAAACTAGATTTCTAGCCGATTTACATCTGTCAGTTGAAAAGGCAAGGCAAAAATCTTATCATGACCGACACATCAAGACCAAGGTATTTTCACAAGGAGACAAGTTTCTACTCTACGAAATTCGATACCGGATGCACCCTGGAAAGCTACACATGCACTAGTTGGGACCCTTCATAGTGGCAGAAATCTGACCATCAGGAGCAGTCCAACTTGCGCAACTATATGGTATGCTATGACTGGGATGGGTGAACGACACTCACCTGAAAACCTACCTATCTTGAAATAGAGAACAATGGGAGTCGCTCTAATCCGATGGATCTTGTACAATAGTTAGATTGGATTTTTGTTTTCTTTCTGGAATTTTGTAAATTCAGTTAATAATATCCATGCACGCAATATTGTGCCACAATACATAGTTTATCTATTTTGTTTAAATGTTGGTTGATACAGAATTAACGACCCAACAATATAGAACCTGAAGCATGGAAAATTCCAGTAATATCCAACGTTATGGATGACAGGGACAACCCTTGTGGTCAGAGGCTCCCTGAATCCAAATCTAATCAGAGTTAAAATCCATGCACACCCAGTCTAGCCACAACCATTATTACCAGTATGACACCCCAACTGTCACTTGTTAATCCATAAAGCTGAATTATACCAAGATGTCATCGAACTTCATGCCAAGACACCCACCAATCAAATAGAAAGGTCTCAATTAGGCCACATCCCTATTCCACTCAAATGAGTAAATACTCAGATCACCCAATCAGATTTCACTTGATTAAACCATCCCATTGGACAACTCACACCCTGTCGCATCCATCTAGTCATCATGAGGAGCAGTTATTGTTTAAAATTACTCGTTAAAGCCAGACAAAAGACTCTCAGAACTTAGCCAAGAATGTATTGTTTCTATAACCAAGCATAGTTATTTCCACACACAGTGTTGTGAACCAGTAAATACCTTTGCAAAAGCTGAAGACATAGCCTAGATGTGCGAATGCCGAGAACTACAGTAAGCCGAAGTTCCATGTCTAAAGAAGCAATACAAGACGAGATCTATGATCCTCGGGTCGAGAACATAGGAGAACTCAAAGGGAATATAGAGCATGCTAAGCTACTCGACCTTGACCTAGTCCCAGATGTCTTTTGGGAGTTAGTCACAGATGGAACTGGAGATAAACATTTTATACCCAAAAAGGAGTTCATTAATTTGTTAAAATCCACCATCATGAACCTTAGAGACTTACCACTCTTCGGCACCATAGGCGACATTGCACGCTGCAAAACATTTTTGATAATAAGAGTGCACAACTAAATCCTATGGTTGTATAATAATTATCCAATCCATGCTCAGGACATCCAGTAGCTTATTGGACTATCCTACGAAGGCGAGGATGTGTCAAAAGGATTTCAGGGACCTGGTAAGCATGGGAAGAAGAAAGGTGAACTTAGCCTGTATGAGTAGTTTAACACCAAGCGAGGCGAACACATAGCAGTCATCGAGCCAATATTACCTAAACTAGTTCATACTGGCTGCAACATCATATCCAACAAGGTTATGAGGTCCTACTATAAGGGATAATGCACCCTAGATGCGCTATATGTTGTTAACTTTTGCAATCAAGGAGAAGTATTCAACTAGTGTAGTTTCCTGCTGGAAAAACTACTCATAGATTTTGAGGAGGCATAAGAGAAAGGAGGCACTTTTACCTATGGATACCTACTTGTGGAATTCACAATGCTCAAGTGGCAGTCACCGGTGGGCTAAAAACCATCAATACTAGACAAAGGGCATCTAGTGAAAATAGTTGAGCCATGGCAGTCCAAACCAGACTCAAAAAACACAGTGCTCAACAACGCAACAATTTCCAAATGGTATAATGCTATGATCGATGAAACACATAGGCCATGCATCCCACATGAGATCTTTAATAATAAAATGAGGAATATTTCATTTGGCATAAACTGACACAGTACATTTGTTTGTCCGATGCATGCTAGCCGGGAATGTTTTCACACACGGATGCTACCTTTTTACCTAGATGAAGAATATTTTGACAAAGAGATCATGTCATGGCCAAGAGTTAAATGCAGGCCATGAAAAACAAGTATGCATTATATTCTATCAGCTGAGCTGCTCAAGAAGAAAGATAAATAAGTAGGAGAGGGATCAAGCTCAGGGCCCGAACATAAGAAGCTAGATGCACCGGTATAGACAGAATCCAAGGAGGAGGAGGAAGCATAGTTGTTGGTGTGGAAGAAAAGAGCAGCCCATCACAAGCTTCCAGAAAACACCATGCTATCAAGAGCGCAAGTTAACCATATCCTGGGAATAGTGTTTGGGACCAAACCATTACAAAATAAGTAGAGAATTGGGGTCCCGCCACACAAACCCCTAAACCCATAGCCCCTTGCATCTATCTCTCCTTGTACCCATGCCACAACCAAAGCCACCCCTATCATTGATATCCAGGATGACCCAGAGCCTGAACCATTCCTGTCCACACCCATTGTTGAGCAACCTCCACCACCACTCCAACTACTAAATCTCCTCACCGCCACCCCACATTAGACCACAACTTTGGAACTGATGTAGTTTGACCACCTAGAGACAGAGGGGAGACAAACCCCACAGACAACCAGCAAATTCCCCAAGCCCAGCTCATAAACTTAAAACCCCGACCCTAAAGCTTCAGATCAAAACACGATACTAAATGTTCTGAACCCAAGCACTCAGGAACAAAAACATGAGTCATCAACACAGGATGAAGCCACCAGAAGCACAAAAGAGCTGGAAGCTGACTGTGACCAACAAATCACCTCACCACCTAAGGGTGAGGAGGCCCAAGAAACCATGATGCATGATGCATAAGTACAAGAGGACACGAAGATATGATATGTGCTCAAAGAACCAGATTCAACAATGGCACAAGATACGACAACGATGCAAACGCAAATGGAGAAAGTCCTCCAGAACCCCCAACAATGTGTAGAATTGATGCAGATTTGCATCACTAGAGCAGAGGTACTAACACTCCTACCTGAAAATCTAATATTGAGGATCGCACCAGTGCCACATACAGAGGAGGAGGTAGAAAACTGTTCGGACCACTCAATGGCCAACAGTATTCCCCTACAGATGAGAGCACCTACTGATGCATCTCCCCTAGCTACAAACCTGGTACAGTGGCCAACATCACAATTATTTGGGCCAATCAAAGCCTCCATAGACCAACTAGAGAAAAGACTCTAGGACACTGCGAGATCAGCTGAGCTCACCCAATAAGAATGGTTAGTTGAACAAGCATGTAGAATAGAGGAAAAACACGACAAGATCCTAGCCCAATGTAAACTAGAAAAGGTACGGGAAAAACTTGCAGAAGCCTAGCCCAAGATCCGAAAGGTTGTGCCTGACTTCCCAGAAGCCAACAAGATAACAAAACCAGAGAAACAAATTGAACTGATACAAATGGCATGGACATAGCTCGCAGCACGTAGAGAGAAGATACAAGAAAAGTTACAACAAGTCCAACAAGAAGCAGAAGAACAACCTCGACAGCTACAACAAAAAATACATAGGATAATATTACAAGGTAATAATGCCCGATCAACACTACACAAATAGACCGCGGACTACACCATAATATTTAAGGAAGTCAATGATTGGCTGGGTATCATCGCTCACTGAAATCAAGTCTTGGAGGAAGCATGCACAAAGATCCAGGTGCTCAATGAGAAAGTTGTGGTCACAATGGACCCCATGGAGCAACAACAAAAGTTTGACCAAATTCAGCAGGCCGACAACGAACTAAATTCCCTCTACGTAGAACATTCCATAGCCAAGAATGAGCTATGAGAGTTTCGACTGGTGATTCAAACTGCCTATATGAAGATGGACCAGGTCAATGCAATAGTTGAATCCGAATGGAACTCATTGGTTGCAGCCAGGCCAAAAGAGTACAACAAAGAGATGACCCAACAATTCCTAGCCAAAGAATCACTCCTTACCCGGAAATGGCAGGACAAAGTTGAAAGCTTTCACGGAGTAAAGCACATAGCACTAGAGCTCATTCCAGAATTGGGCCCTTCATTTGAGGAAGTGAAGGAAGAAAACACACAAACAGAAGAGCTCAAATAGGACGAAAAGCCGGATAAGGGAAAGAAACAGGTGCTCCTGGAGAATGTGGAGGAACCAAGTGCTTGACTCGAGGACGAGTCAAGGGTTGTGTTCAGAGCCTGTTGGGCCCTTCATTTTTGAGAAAAGAATTGCATAAGTGTTGATCGCGCAACCTCCATTGGAGACCAGAAGGAAGAACAATATAAAATAGTTGCAGAAGCCAACACAACACCAGACAAACAACAGAATATAGGACAAAATATAATTGTAAAAGGGATGTTGTTGTTGTAGTAGATGGATTTTGATTTTGTTGGTCGGTTCAGTCAAGTGATGAGTTCGCTCATTCATTTTTGTCATTATCTTATATTGTTAGGTCAGATAGTGTCTATCAGAGTTATTTCCATGGGCATTACCCAAGGTTTTTGGGGTAGATCAAGAAGAGTAGAGTCTGTAATGAACAAAACCTTCTAGCTAGGAGATCGAGACTCTATGGCCGAGAGCTGGAGCCAAGAATCTAGACTGTACTTTCCATGTAATGATGAGACTGTAATGTAAGAAATATCTCTAATGATGATATAAACAAGGGTTAAATTTTCAAATCTGATGTGTCTTTACTTTGTTTCTTATGCATTTCAGTCTTCATGTATATCTTATGAGTTATAATTGTTGCTCTTGTGGATAATTGATGCTCGCAATACCAATAGGTTTGGTTCTTTCATTTAGGTGTTTCTAATCTGATAATGTTGATTATGTAAGGACTGAAGTAAGTTCTGAACCCTCCATGGATCTTCTGTAGTCTTCTCCCTAGCCTTCCCTATCTCTCTGTCTCAGCAACGCTTCGGGTGAGACTTCTTCTCTTTAGAGGAGACGAAAATGCCAGTTCTCTAGACTACATGGTGCCTTTTGATGGTGACTTGAGAAGGACCCTGGTCTGAATAAACCTCGTGCCAATAGATAGAAGCAGGAATTATAGAACCAATCGAAGAATATGAATGGATCAGCCCTATGGTGGTCCAAGATAAGAAGACAGGAGAAATCTAAATCTGTGCAGATCTAAGGAAATTGAATGATGCATGTTTACATGATCCATTTCCTACACCTTTTACTGATGAAGTTCTAGATAATGTAGGAGGACAAGAAGTTTACTCATTCACAGATGGATTTTCAGGCTATCACCAAATCATAATTGCTAAGGAGGACAAACATAATACTACATTTGCAACAGAATGGGGTTCTTTTCAGTACTCTATAATGCCTTTTGGATTGAAGAATGCACCAGCCATATTTTCCAGGGTGGTGGTCGAAGCATTTAAGGAATTTTTACATAAGTTTTTGGAGGCATACTTTGATGATTGGACCATTTTTAGTCTATTGAAATATCATATTGAATGTTTGATATTAATGTTGGATAAGTGCAGGCAATGTCAGATTGCCTTGAACTTGAAGAAGTGTATTTTCTTTTCACCTTTTGGAGCATTGTTAGGACACATTGTGTGTAAGAACGGGTTGTTGGTAGATCCTTCGAAGATTGTTATCGTTGTTGATTTACCTCATCCTACTTAGGTTAGACAGTTGTTCACTGTGTTGGGACACACTAGATACTACAGAAATTTTATTAAGTGTTACGAACAGATAACAACACCTATGGACAAGATATTAAAGAAGGATAGTAATTTTCAATGGACAGAGGAATTCTAGCAAAGCTTCGACACATTAAAGAAGAAAATGGTCACTGCACCTATTTTGGTTTTTCCAGATTATAGTAAGGAATTCCATGTTCATGTTGATGCTTCATCCATTGCATTAGGAGCAGTTTTAGCATAGCCAGGTGCAGGAGATATTGACCACCCTATAGCCTTTGCTAGCAGGAATCTTTCTACATGTGAAATGAATTATACAACCACTGAAAGAGAAGGCTTAGCTATGGTATATGCACTATAGAAGTTTAGACACTACTTGTTGGGAGGAAATTTTAAGATGTTTACTGATCATTCTGCATTGAAGTACTTAGTCAACAAGCCAATGTTGGGGGGAAGAATATGAAAATGGCTATTATTATTCCAGGAGTATGACTTTGAGGTTTTGGTCAAGCTAGGAACAATGAATAAGTGACCTGACCACTTATCCAGGTTAGAACATGGAGAGGGACCTACCAGTTTGGATGATACACTACCAAATGTACATTTGTTGTCCATCAGGAAAGTCGATGATCACTTCTCTGAGATAGTCCAGTTCGTGTCCACAGGAATGGCACCTCACGAGTATATAGTTATTTTAAAGAAATAGTTGGTAGTCCACGCTGTCAATTTTCAACTTATAGTTGGAAAGTTATATAATATGGGACTAGATGAGATCTTACGAAGATGTGTTATGGAGTCAGAAAGACCATTGATTCTTGCAGAATCACATGAAGGCATCGCAGGAGGACATTATGCAGGGAAAGAAACAGTGCAGAAGGTTCTTAGAGCTGGCCTCTAGTGGCCCACTTTATATAAGTATGATAAGCAATACTATAGAGCCTACGATGTATTCCAAAGAGTAGGGAAGCTATCTAGAAGGGATGAGATACCTTTAGCACCTCAGTTAAATTTACAAGAATTTGAGAAATGGGATATTGACTTTGTAGAACCTATCAACCCACCAGGAAAGTGCACAACAACTCGATATATCATCACTTCTACAAATTATTTGACCAGATGGGTAGAAGCAAGAGAATTTAAAGATTGTAGTGTAGCTATAGCTGCAAGGTTCATCTTTGAGGATATCATAACCAGATTTGGATGCCCGAAGATTCTTATGAGTGATAAAGGAACACACTTCATTAACAAAAATATTGAAGCCTTGACTTAGTAGTTCAAAGTTCACCATCAGAAGAGCACACCATATCACCCACAGGCGAATGGTACAATCAAAGATTTCAATAAGATTTTGGAGACAACACTGAATAAGATTTGCAGTGTTAACAAAGATGATTGGGATTTCAGAATTCCATCAATATTATGGGCTTATCAAACTACTTGCAAAAATTTAACAACACAAACCCCCTTCAAGTTAGTTTATGGCCAAGAATCAATGGTACCTATGGAATATTTGGTTCCTAGTTTAAGAATTGCATCATTTACAGGTATGGATGACACCGACACTTTTCAAGATAGGCTCGCGCAGTTGATGGAACTAGAGGAAGACAGGTTCATTGGAGGATTTCATCAGCAAGTACAAAAAGAACGAGAAAAGGATTACCATGACAGGCATATCAAGAAGAAATCATTTAAACAAGGAGATTTGGTACTTTTATTTGACAACAAGTTCATGAAGCATCTAGGAAAGTTTAAGACACATTGGCTTGGGACATTAGAGGTTCTCTATGTTATAGAAGGTGGACCTGGACAGTTGAAGACTCTTAATGGAGAATGGAAGGATGGTTTAGTAAATGAGAGCCAATTGAAGATGTATTATGACAACCAGCTATCTCGCAGCTCTCAGTAAAAGAAAAGGAAGAAGGGTCTAGGTACCAGGTGCAGTTGAAATTGGGTACCAGACACATAAAATAATATTTTCACATGATAGGGAAGGACAAAGCAGAAAGCACAGGCTGCTTCGCTCATTCTGCAGTCGAAGTAAAATAGAAGGATCAACCCTACAATGACTCGGGATGAGTCACATGTGAGTGTTGGGGGCATGTTGGTCGTTCATCATGTATTAAGGAAGAAAATGAAGATTAAGGAAGAAGAAAGACAAAGTAGGAAGTGTGTGGAAGACACACAAACTGAGAAAGGGTCGAAGTGGTTAAAGAATTATAAAAGAAGGAACAAAGTAAAGGAAAGAAAGTTGTTGAAAGAGAAGATCAAGGACAACAAAGTAGCAAAGAAGATAGATCGTGGAAAAGTCAACAAGCAGAAGAATACACTAATGGGTGCTTTGGACAACCTAGTGGAGAAGAGGGAAGAACAGGTCTGAGAAGTCCTTAAATGTCGGTTATGTGGACCTAGGGTTTTGGCACCTAGGCTTCGGTCCATGGTTTTCTAAGAGTCATGGAATGTATAAATAGAGGTCTAGAAGAGTTGAGAGAAGAAGTGATAGAGGCGAGAGTGGTATTGAGATGTAGTAGTGTTATGTTTTATGGTATTATTGTATTTTGAGGTCTTCAGCTGGGTGTGAAGATCAACTTGTTGACGGGCAAAAATGAACGCTTGCCAATTGGAAGAGTGGATCTGATCCGGGGTTGTCTAAATAACACAAGCCATTTGGGATGATCCACCCTGACAAGTTTAGCAGCTCCGTTGGCCGATCTAAGTCCTAGGAAAATGAAAGAACCTAACTAAAGGAACTAATCTAAATGAAAACAACAATTAAAGCAAACTAATAAACAAATCTGAAATAAATATATACAGTCTATTGTCTAATATTATACAACAATAATCCTGTGAAATTAATTATCCGCTATCAACACAATTAAATCTTAATCACAAATGTACAACATTTACATATTACAGATTTTAAATGAAAACCTGCAAAAATCATTTGTAAGCAAGTCCTATGACAGTAAAACTATTGTTTTTTTATTTTAATATCTTTTATGTGAAAGAGGAGAAATAAACAAAACTAACTAAGCCGAGTGATTAAAATGATAATCCTAACTGTAAGACTGAACCATGTATCTAACTAAACTAATGAGAATTCTCAGATTTATTAACTATTAAATAAAAAATAAAGAACTAACCTGAAATAACGCTTCCTCTTTGTCCTGTGCACAGTATTCAATTCAGCTGTTTGATGGGAGGAAACCCGCACCAGATTCTTCACATGATTCTCATAAACAAGAAGAAGCAGTGCTCTTTTGAATATAAACAACAGAACAAACAAGACATAAAACCGAAAACAATCATATGATTTACAAATCATCACAGTTAGATAAATCCCTGTGTGAAGATCTATACAAAACAGTTCATTTAATGAAGAAGATAAATCTTTAATCATCAAATCGAAACAGAGTAATTGTTGTATTAAAACTGAGATACATAACACATGGATAGAATTTAAATCACAATGCATTATCCTGTAATAAGTCTTGATATCTAAAGTAGTCAATGACTTAATCACAAATTAGAATGCACAAAACCTGAACGAAAGTATGATAAATTGAAAGCTAAAGTTGTTACAAAAGATCGAATTCCATTCAAGTCTGTATCATAAATCCATAGTCTTGTTATCCCAACAGTGATGATGGGTTCATTACAAAAAATAACAAGTATTTAAAGGCCACAGGGTAAAACATCCATGTGGAAATTATCAAAAACAATTTACAAAAAATCTGGGAACAATCTCCCAAGTCTTCTCTATTTCTGCCTATGACTAACAACTTAAAACAAAACTATATCTAAACTGCCACAACATGTCCGATTTGTCAATGAAATTCATAGGTACCTGTGGGTAGACAAGAATAAACAAGTTTAGATAATGTTTTATTGATAAAATTAACAAAAATTAAAATCTTAAGACTAGCTACAGAATCTTGCGATTCTATAGCTGGTTGCAAGATTCTGTAGCTGGTCTAATTTGAAAACATAATCGTTTTAATCAATCCAAAACTAACAGAAATATATTCAAATTATTAAACCAAATCTTTAATCATTAAATCAACACAAAGCAAATCGTTCATGCCATAAGTAACCAAATTTGAAATAGACAGAAATCGTGTTTAACCGAATGGTAACAGAGATACATGCAATTTGTTCAACACTTGTTATTACCAATTCGGAGTAGACAAAATCGTTTAGACAATTTGAAACCAATGAAATCATTTTCATGAATCAATTTCAATCGACACAAATTGTAACCGATCAAACAAATCATTCATATTCATTTAATACAAATGAATTATTTTATGTCGACTCGGAAATTAACAAAATTGTTTTTAAATCCAAACTAACTGAGTTGTTTTTTCGAATCAATAGATTACATTGTATTTATCAAACCAATCTCTGATATTGATGCATTGCATACATAAAATACCATGCTAATTCAAGCATACAGAATCGTCTCAAAATCAAACCAAAAGAAACGAATCGAACTATCTTAGAGCCGACACAATTGATATGCTAACACAAAATCATATCAATCAAAACATAGCTACACGATTTTAACAAAAAAATCTTTTGTACAGGTCGAATGCAATCATAATCCAAAACGAAACATAAACGTTTCTTGAATCTATTCGAACAGGACTCAACGAAAGAAAACCCAGTCAACTACCCTAATTCAAACGTACTTAAATGTTTCAAAAGAAAACCAAACAGAATCGAAAACAAATCAATTGTTTATACTAATCTGACAACAATAAAATTGCATTAACCAAATCATAGTTGTGTCTGAGTTTAGCAAACAAATCTTCTCTACATGATTCATTGCGAAATCATTTTTGGTAATTGAAAATAATAGAATCATTTTGAATCTATTAAAATGAACAGAGCTAATTGAAAGCAAACCCAATCGGTTATATTAATTCAAACCAACTCATGAAACAAAAACGATGTTAAAATACATACCTGGGTAGTAGAAAAATGATTCGATTAGGATAACTTTGAATTGACAAAGGCCATTATTGCCTCAACGTTTCAGAAGACAATTGAACCGGTGGTCTTTTGTTTCTTCTCGTTGGCTTGTAGCCTGTCGTTCTCCTTTGACAGCACAGTGACTCGTTCCTCTAATGATTTTCTCTTAGATTGCAACAAGGGAGCATCGGTGTAATAATGTTCAAGCCAAGAATTACATTGAGTACATGGTGATTGATCGGGCATTGGCATCACAGGCGAGGGTTCTTTCAAGTTACCAGGGGTTTCACTGTGAAGCTTAATTCCCAGAAATTTAGGATCGTTCTTGAGGCACAGAGGTAAGTTGGAGACATAGTCATAGGGTTCCATAGAGAATAGGCCATGAGAATAGGGGTATTCCTTAGTCAAGAAACGTTCAATTTCAGAGTCTGAGTCCTCGCTCAACACTATTGGCTTCTGGTCAATGTTTTTCTTGGGTTTGTTTCTAGCACATCTGGATATCCATCGTGCATTCTTATTTCCCTTACTATTGACACCAGTATCACCTTTTCCTTTCTTCCTCACAGGCTTCTTAGCAGTCTTAGTCTTGTCTTTGGCACACAGGTCGGCCATGGTATTGTGTAGGTCAAGGTCAGGGCAATTCGAGGGTTTGACAAGGGGTAGAAGGATATGAAGTGGCACGGCTAGCCCAACTAGAGTTTCAGTAACCACAACCTTGTCCACTTGGACAGACTCAGGAGTGGAAATTCCATTCCTTGATAGGAAGGCTTGCCAAGAGTCACCACTAAGGGTCAAATGGTGAACGATAAGGACTTTGATCAAGTAGTGATGGAAAAGGCTGCTATCGGCCTTCTCATGCTTAAATATTTTAGACATTTTGTAAAGACTGTGTAAGAGATAATGCAACATATTCAGAGGGTAGTCTATAAAATTCATCAATAACCGAAGATGATATAGAAATACCAAACCATAATGACCTTCGCAGGTCACAAACTGCTTAACAATTGCCAATATATCATGCCACCTGGGTTTGAGGGCAGCGATAGGCATACCTCTATCACAACTAAAAATCTTCCTTGATGTGAATAGGAGCGGCCATGACACCTCGTCCACTTTGGAATTTTTAAACCACCTTTGCCTTGTAGCTAGTAGTCCTGTAGCTGATCTTTAATTCCTCATTTATCTCGAGTTGTATGTCTCTGACCTTAGCCCAACATCCATCGAAGGTGAGGGAAAACTATTGGGCAAACGAAAGGTTGAAACCCTCAAATATTTGGATAAACACCAGCCAGCCACTATTTTCTAAATCCTCACGGGCATTGTCGAACAACAGGAGTGTTTGGATACCATTTGGCTCTATGCGCACCACAGGTTCCATAGACGAGAGCACACAGTGAGCCAGGTGAATAGGCAAGGGTTTGGACAGGGTATTCGTAGGATCAAATAGCTCACAGACTTCCCCAAAACCAATAGAGTTAACCCGGGATAGGAGGCAGGCATTAATGCCCAAGTGTGAGAGGGTGGTGGAACTAGATCAACCCATGCAAAATAGTCATATCCAAATGTACAACCGACGGTGCATATGGTGATTCGAATCACTATTGAAATGTGTTGAAAGTAATGACATCCAAACAATTAACAAAAACTATGGTAAGTTGATCCAAAAATTTGCACAAGCAATAGTGTTTGCATGGTTTTAAAATAAAAACATTGTTTCGAAATCAACACCAAGGGTTCGATCATAACAAGTATGTGTTGTATGAAATGATTGCACCAAGGGTCTAACCACAATTTCAATGTGTTTTCATGAAACCAATGTGCCAAGGAATTTGATCAAAGTACATCAAACCATCATTAAATAAACGATTTAATCACAATCATTAAAATATCATCACAGTCTTATAAAAATGAAGTCATATTAACAACAACATAAAATGCCAAATGAGTAAAGGTTTTGGTGTCTTGCTAACTGTGTGACCATAATTGATTGGAAATGCAATGAACACATAGACAAGAGCGACTATAATAATCCAGTGATGATTTTAATGCCATTGACGTGACTTCGAAATCAAAGTTTTCATGCTTGCAATCGTGAAAACGAGCACAAAGGCAGGTGTGCAAATGCACAAAATAATAGTGTTGTTTTATTCCAAAGATTGCAATGAAAATCAAGGGTTCCAAAACACTTGGGTAGGCAACTTATAAGGATAGGATAAAAATGCGAAATGGCTGCCAACAATGGCGACACACTGGTAAAAGAAGTTATCTCTGCCAAAAGAACAAATTCAGATTATGATAATGAGAAAAATTTTAACTCAAAAACAACAACCAAAAAATTGTTTAAACATCATCAGTAATCAAATACTCCAGCAGTGTTTAAAGGATGAAAACTGATAACAGTCTTAAGACAAGTGATCCACGATATTAAAGATAAAATACCCAATAATATTGACAGGGCCACTGTTGCCAGTAGGCGTCCATAGCCTCGACAAGGTTGCCATTTAACCCACTCTGATATCAGTATCCTATAAAGAAGTTCCAGATCAGAATAAAGGACATTTTAAGGTCAAGAAATTTCATACTTACGAATTTTCATATACCCGACATTGCTTCGCTGCTAGCGAGCCTGTTCAGTACCCCAACGAAGTTGTCTTGGTGTCATGCATGTATTTACCCGCTGTGAGTAGACCTGTTTAGCATCCCGACAGGTTTACAAGCACTTCCCACAACTCTTTTAATGATTTATTTGGTTTTTAAAGTTGTATAATTGAGCGGGTTGACGCTGAAAATCATGATATTTTAAACATATTTTTACAGACCTCAATAGAATTTTTTAGAACTGTCCTTCATTAAGATCCAAAGGTGGTTTATTTATAGAACCAACCTTCTAAAGAAGGGAGACATATTCTGAGTTATTCCCTTAAGGAACAGGGACATCGTAAGAAGATAATAGATGATCGTGACAGACTTTACTCATAGATTGGAATCAATTAAATTCTTTCAAACAACAGTCTTTTCAACACAGATGTAAATTTCAGAAGTATATAATTGATGTTTAGACAATTTTTCAACAGTCATTTCAGTGAAAGAATTTTCTGTTTTCTTTGTCTGGATAGTTCAGCATGCAGGTATGTGTATTTCCAAAAATACAAACTGATAAGTACAAGGGGAAAAATCAAAACCAAAATAGTAAAAGAAAACAAAACAAAAGAAAAATATTTACATATTATACAAAGGGTTGTCATCAAGCGAAATATCTTTTCAGAGCTTGGCCATTGACCAGATAGGTGTCAGGTTGTCCCTCTAGATTCTGTAATCGGAAAGAACTGGGACCTAATTTCTCAACAATGAAAAACAGTCCCAGCCATAAGTTCTGAAATTTCGTGTGCTCTCCCTTTCCCTCATGCGGTTTGTCCCATTTCAAGACAAGGTCACCTACTTCGAAGTTCCTATTAGAGGGAGAGTTAGAATCGAACCATCTTTTGACCACTAGTTGATGTTGATCTAACTTACGTTTAGCTTGGGCTCTTACCTCTTCTAGTTTCAGTAAAGCATTAATTCGGTTTTCCAAAGGGGGACAGTCTTCTTCTTGTATTTTCTGTGATAGCTGTAGTGAGGGAAGAAGAATGTGTGGTGGCAGAATTGCTTCTATGACATAGACGAGAAAAAAGGGAGAGTTACCTACAACAGTTTTTGGTGTTACCCTATCATCCCAAATTGCGTTTAACAGTGCATTATGCCAGTTTTTGTGATTCTCAGATACCGTCTTCTTGATAATTTTAATCAGATTCTTATTTGTTGATTCTGCCAATCCATTGCCCTGAGGATAATAGCTGGCAGAATACCTCAATTTAATTCCCTTTTCTAGAGAGAACTCGCTCATCTCAAGAGACAAAAAATAAGAGGTGTTATCGAATACTAAACAGTCAGGGATACCAAAACGAGTGATAATATTTGAATTTAAAAAGGCAATTACCTGACTGGTATTCACAGTTCTTAATGCGGCAGCTTCAGACCACCTAGTGAAATAATATGTGGTTGTTATGATAAACTTATGTTGCTGTGAATATGGCAGATTGATTGGACCTATAATATCAAGGCCCCACTGCTGAAAAGGGGAGTCTACCGAAACAGGCTGCAAAGGAAAGGATGGCTTCTATATCCACCTTGATTCTTTTTGACAAATAATACACTTGCGACACAAGGCATGGGTGTCTCTAAAAAGTGTGGGCCAGTAATAACCAACTCTCAAAACTTTATGGGCAGTGGTGTCACCACCAAAAATCCCACCAGCTTCTCCTGCATGCAACTCTAGTAAGACTTTTGTGCTTCGTCTTTCTCAAGACAGTGCATTAGTACTCCATCAAAATTTTGACGAAAAAGAATCCATTAATAAACTGAAAAGAGGAAGATTTTAATATTAACGCTCTTCTTTGAGTGGGATCCAGGTGACGGGGGGGTGACCCATGTTCAAGACAGAATTTTATATCGTCATACCATGGACTGACGGAGTTTTGTGCACAGCAGATTGCATTTTGATTGTGTTGTCCTAGGTTTGACATATCATTTTCTTCTTATTGTCCTGCTACTGAATCAACAACTAACTTGCATAACCCTTGGCCTCTCACTATCTAAGCTGGGGTAATTTCTATGTCATACTCCTATAGGGAGGTAACCCAATTCACCCTCTTTTCACCTAACTCTTTCTGCACTAACAGATTCCTGACGGCTGGGTAAGGGACAATAACTTTCGTCCTAGATTTCAAAAGATAAGATCAAAAGTGTTTGACTACTTTGAAAACAGCATAGGCTTGTTGATCTACCACTGGGTAATTAAGTTCCGAAACTTTGAAAGAAGATCTCATAAAGGCAATGGGTACTTCATTGTTTTCAGGGTTCTTTTGAGTTAGGACGGAAACGTAGGAACAGTCAGAAGCAAAAGTGTAGAGCATGAAGTCTTGCGAAAAGTCGGGGCTCATGAGAGAAGGAGCGTATATTATGGCCTTTTTTATCGAATTGAAATCTTGATTTTCTAAGGGTCCCCAATGATATTGTGCATCTTTCTTAATTAAATTATGTAAAGGTCTGACCATTTCGAAGAAACTGGGGACGAATCTCTTGACGAAGTTTATCTAGCCTAAGAAAGACTGCATAGATTTTTTGGATGAGGGAGGAGGAAGTTTCGAGATGAATTGTGTCCTTTCAGGGTCGATAATCATCCCTTTGATTGACATAATGAATCCTAAGAGTCTACCTTGTTCTACTGCGAAGATAGATTTTTTAGGATTCAAGGAAATGCCATATTTACGACATCGTTGTAGAACAACTCTTAAATGAGCTAGATGACCAGTTTTGTTTTTAGATAATATAGTAATATCATATAAGTAAACTACGACGGACTGATTGATTAAGCCTCGGAAAGCGATGTCCATTGCTCTCTGGAAAGTGGCACCGGCATTAATCAATCCAAAGGGCATTTTTCTGTAAGCATAGGTGCCCCATGGAGTACGGAAGGTAGTTTTAAGTTGGTCTGGAGGAGACATTAGGAATTGGTTGTACCTTGAAAAACCATTCAATAAGGATAGTCTCTCAGAACTAGATATCTGTTGAAGGATATGTTCCATGAGTGGGACAGGATAGTTGTTTTTATCAGACGCTCTCTTAAGGTTTCGGAAATCGACGCATAGTCAAATTTCCCCACTTTTCTTCCGGACAGGGACAAGGTGAGTGTGCCTAACTAGGAAAACTATCTTAGCATTCAGGAGTTTATTTAATTCTTTTTGACTGTCGGTTCAAGCTTAGGGTGCATTTTTCTTAATTTTTGTTGAAAGGGCAAGGTTTGGGGTTTCATAGGAATGACGTGTTGTATGATGTTGGGGTCAAAATTTTTAAGGTCATCATACGTCCATGCAAAAACATCTTTAAATTCCTTAAACAATTTAATAAATGCGGATTTTTCCTGTTCAGAACACCCTACCCCTAAATTAATGCACTGTGGATTGTCCTTAGTTCCTAAGTTTAATTTTTCATATGATAACGAGGAACTATTGGTTTTATAGTTGACTGATTTTTTAAATTTATCTTGAAGATCGTAAAATTTCTCTAATCTAACTACAGATTTAGGGATCGAATTTACCATGTCTGATGAAAATTTAGGAGTTCTCGAATCTGGTATTACCATGAAATCACGCAAATTGTTGTCGTGAGTGCATTCATCAATCACCGCTCCTTGAAAAGTTTCTTCCATATGAAGGAAGATAATAATCTACTTATCGTCGTCGAAGACTCTCCAATTCATGATGTTGTTGGGAATGGATGGTCTGAACAACAGTTCGACGGAGAATGCGTTCGGGGACAAGCCTTCTGCAGGAAATAGTTTGGAAGCTACGTTAGCTAATAGATCAGCTTCAGAATTATTCAATCTAGGAATAGAATTTATATTGAAAGCAGAAAATTTATTCATTAAATTCCATACCACGGATTGGTAGATTTTAGGATGCGGAGATAGACAGTGGATAGAATCTCTTACCTATTTAACCAGGATTTCGGAATCACCAAAGACAACCAAGTTTTGAATGTTCATGTCTAAATCTTTTCTGAGACCTTGCAGTAAAGCCTCATATTCTGCTGTGTTATTAGTACATTCAAATTCTAGCCTACATGCAATCAAAGTTTTGTTACCTGAGGGATCAATAATAACGCAGTCTGCACCTGCTCCTTCTTTGGAATTTGACTCGTCAAAATAAAGAGACCAAATTTGATTTTTATCGGGTGCATGAGACCATTGTGTAGAAGCTGTTGGTTGCACATATGCTACAATCTCGGACTGCTATTCCAGATCAATGATAGTTGAAGCCTCGACCATGAAATTGCCGAAAAAGGTATCCATCCCTTATATTTCGGGTGAATCAATAGAAGGTGTAAATGGTTCATTGGGATCATTTAAATCTATGACTGTGAACTTTAGGTAGCGTTCACGATTTACCTTGATCTTGTTGGGCTTGCCATTCTCTGGAAGCCACAGGTGAGACCAATCTGTTGCAAAATAGCCATGTAGTTGCTCCGATTAGTCCCTGCTTAAAAATAGACCATACACTTCTGGAATATCCACAACAATAATATCAATGACTTGATGAACTTTGGGGTTAGATGATAATCTTATAAGCACATTCCTTAATTCGCCTATAACCTTAACACTAGTTCGATCAAGTTGGATGAGTTTTAGAGTGGATGGTTCAACTTCAGCATTAATCTTATGACACATAGACCATGGAATCACATTGGATGATGCTCCTGAGTCTACCATACAATTGTGCACGTTTCTATTAAAGATTTCAAAATTTAACAAAAATGGAGGTACATTCCTGCGAGTACTAAGTGTGGAAGCTTGTGGATTTTTGTTCGCAGTTTCTAAAGCTAATTTATCTACATTTGTTACATTATTTACAGGAAGGCTTCCTTTATCGTGAGGATCGGGATTATTCTTAGCGGAAGTCTTCTGAGGAACTTTGTTCTAAGCAACCTTGTAACTGCTTGAATTACCATTTTTTCCATTCTCTGTGATATTCAGTAACATTTTTTGTAGCAGAAATGGAAATTTTAATAAATCATAAATAGAAATGTTAGCCCTTAACTTTTTAAGATCTTCAACTAAATCATAATCTAAGTTGGGGTTTACATGACTCTGTTTAGTCTCATATGGTTTAGATTTCTTTGGGGGCAAATTCGTAGTGTTTTCGGAAGTTGTCTTACTCCTAGTATTGTAGGGGTGTACTGTCTCGAAGTTAGCTTGAAAAATGTTATCTGAGAAGTGTCCAAAAATGTTCAGAGAAGATTCTTCTTCTTGAACTGTCTCTTGTTCAACAACCTCCTCAGGAATCTCAGGAGGCATCAAGTTATCCTGGGATTCTAGAATTGTTTGAAGGGCGAACTACAAATTTTCTAGATTTAGGCCCTCAGTATTTGGATTAGGTCAGTTGGTGGGAAAAGGCTTCCTGAACAGGGGTTTATAGGGTCCTTTTCTCAAAGAAGCTTCTTCGGCCATCCTTTTCAAATCTATAACTTGATTTGACAGTTTTTGAATGACTTTAGTTAGGTTTTCTAAATCCGAGCTTTCAGGTTGTGTTTTATTTTGAGTAGGTCTATGGAGGATTTTGATCTTCTTTTTGGAAGAAGAACTAGTCTTTGTTTCATTGCTAGTAGTGTCTTTTAAACTAAGGATTTATTTTTCAATCTAGTTGGCCTCTTCAAAGGCCTCTAAAAACGTGGCTTTCTTTGATCGTTTTACCCAAATGGTTATACTTTGATGCAAGGCTTTGGTATAGTATGCTATGATAAGATTCTCGACAGGCATCGAATTGGTAGGGATTTGGTTCCTAAGTGTTAAGAATCTTTGATTAAAGTCTTTAATTTTCTCTTTTGGGTTCATTATTAAGCTAGAAATCTCCATAACTAGAACTTCTGGGGACTTATCGTCTCCAAACTTCTCAAGAAAGAAGGATTCGAACTTTTCCCATGACACGATGGTATGGGGTTGCTGGGAAAAGTACCAAGTAGAGGCATTGCCTTCGAAAGTGTAGGGGAACAACCTACAGACTACGTCTTCGTGTTCAACATTACGGAGTCTAATGGCTAACATAAAAATTTTAATGTGATCTTCTACGATCTGTTTAGAGTCAGGGTCAAAGTTGGGAAGCCACTTCTCCGGATGCTTGGGTAAGGGATGTTGAGGCCCAGGTACGGCTACAACATCCTGGTCGAGCCAAGGTCTAGAAGGATTGTTCTAGTTGGCCATTGGTGTAGGTGTTGTGGAAGGCTGAGAAGGGGAACTGACTTCATCATAAGAGTCTTCTCCCGAAGAAGAAGGAGATGATGGAGGTGGTGAGGGTGGTATTCCAGTTCCTCCTGCAGCAGGAGTGAGGATTGGATCTATAGGGTTCAAAGTTAGGCTAGTGCCTCCAAGTTGTTCTCTGATATCAGAGAAGTCTAAAGGTTGGTCCAAAGGTCAATTTGGTTGCCTCAAACAGGCGAAGGAACTATGTGTTCTTAAGAGAGATTGGCGGACAATCTCTTGTACGTCACCACCTGTAGGATTTGGGGTTGTTGGTTCAACTGTGATCCGTAGATCGTCGTTTGATGTGGTTGTTGTTTGAGGGGGAATGTTATCGTTTGAATGACTTCTTGTCACTATAGGCAACCGGTTAGGTGGTGGAGAAGTCTTATGACCACCTTGTGCCATTAATAAGTTTCAGGCCCTCCTTCTAGCGCCATTTGTTGACGGGAGAAAATGAACGCTCACCAACTGGAAGAGTGGATCCGGTCTGGGGTTGCCTAAATAACCCAATCTGTTTGGGATGATCCACCCTGACGGGTTTAGTGGCTCCGTTGGCAGATCTAAGTCCTAGGAAAATGAAAGAAACTAACTAAAGGAACTAATCTAAATGAAAACAACAATTAAAGAAAACTAATAAACAAATCTGAAATAAATATATACAGTCTATTGTCTAATATTAT
Source organism: Picea engelmannii (assembly GCA_009831015.1). Classification (NCBI taxonomy): domain Eukaryota; kingdom Viridiplantae; phylum Streptophyta; class Pinopsida; order Pinales; family Pinaceae; genus Picea; species Picea engelmannii. The sequence goes on along the minus strand of ML836904.1, from coordinate 33,924 downwards.
ACAGCAATAATCCTGTGAAATTAATTATCAACAATCAACACAATTAAATCTTAATCACAAATGTACAACATTTACAGATTATAGATTTTAAATGAAAACCTGCAAAAATCATTTGTAAGTTGTCCTATGACAGTAATTGATTTTAATATCTTTTATGTGAAAGAAGAGAAATAAACAAAACTAACTAAGCCAAGTAATTAAAATGATAATCCTAACTGTAAGACTAAACCATGTATCTAACTAAACTAATGAGAATTCTCAGATTTATTAACTATTAAATAACAAATAAAGAATTAACCTAAAATAACGCTTCCTCTTTGTCCTATGCACAGTATTCGATTCAATTGTTCGATGGGAGGAAACCCGCACCATATTCTTCACATGCTTCTCGTAAACAAGAAGCAGCAGTTCTCTTTTGAATATAAACAACAGAACAAACAAGACATAAAAACGACAACAATTTTATGATTTACAAATCATCACAGTTAGATAAATCCCTGTGTGAAGATATGTACAAAACAGTTCATTTAATGAAGAAGATAAATCTTTAATCATCAAATCGAAATAGAGTAATTGTTGTATTAAAACTGAGATACATAAGACATGGACAAAATTTAAATCACAATGCATTAACCTGTAATAAATCTTGATATCTAAAGTAGTCAATGACTTAATCACAAATTAGAATGCACAAAACCTGAACAAAAGTATGATAAATTGAAAGCTAAAGCTGTTACAAAAGATCGAATTCCATTCAAGTCTGTATCATAAATACATGGTCTTGTTCTCCCAACAGTGATGATGGGTTCATTACAAAAAATAACAAGTATTTAAAGGCCACAGGGTAAAACATCCCTGTGGAAATTATCAAAAACAATTTACAAAAAATCTGGGAACAATCTCCCAAGTCCTCTCTATTTCTACCTATGACTAACAACTTAAAATAAAACTATATCTAAACTACCACAACATGTCCGATTTTTCAATTAAATTCGTAGGTACCTATGGGTAGACAAGAATACACAAGTTTAGATAATTTTTTATTGATAAAATTAACAAAAATTAAAATCTTAAGACTAGCTACAGAATCTTGCGATTCTGTAGCTGGTCTAATTTGAAAACAGAATTGTTTTAATCAATCCAAAAATAACAAAAATATATTCAAATTATTACACCAAATCTTTAATCATTAAATCAACACAAAGCAAATCACTCATGCCAAAAGTAACCAAATTTGAAATAGACAGAAATCGTGTTTAACCGAATGGTAACAGAGATACATGCAATCTCGGAACACAATTGAACTGGTGGTCTTTTGTTTCTTCTCGTTGGCTTGTAGCCTGTCGTTCTCCTTTGACATCACAGTGACTCGTTCCTCTAATGATTTTATCTTAGATTGCAATAGGGGAACATCGGTGTAATAATGTTCAAGCCAAGAATTACATTGAGTACATGGTGATTGATCAGGCTTTGGCATCATAGGCGAGGGTTCTTTCAAGTTACCAGAGGTGTCACTGTGAAGCTTAATTCTCAGAAATTTAGGATTGTTCTTGAGGCACAGAGGTAAGTTGGAGACATAGTCATAGGGTTCCATAGAGCATAGTCCATGAGAATAGGGGTATTCCTCAGTCAAGAAACATTCAATTTCGGAGTCTGAGTCCTCGCTCAGTACTATTGGCTTCTGGTCAACGTTTCACTTGGGTTTGTTTCTAGCACATCTGGATATCCATCATGCATTCTTCTTTCCCTTACTGTTGACACCAGTATCACCTTTTCCTTTCTTCCTCACAGGCTTCTTAGTGGTCTTAGTCTTGTCTTTAGCACACAGTTCGACCATGGTATCAGGTAGGTCAAGGTCGGGGCAATTCGAGGGTTTGACAGGGGGTAGAAGGATATGAAGTGGCATAGATGGCCCAACCATAGTTTCAGTAACCACAACCTTGTCCACTTGGACAGACTTGGGAGTGGCAAAGCCATTCCTTGATAGGAAGGCTTGCCAAGAGTCACCACTAAGGGTCAAATGGTGAACGATAAGGACTTTGATCAAGCAGTGATGGAAAAGGTTGCTATCAGCCTTCTCATGCTTAAATATTTTGGACATTTTGTAAAGACTATGTAAGAGATAATGTGGCATATTTAGAGGGTAGTCTATAAAATTCATCAATAACCGAAGATGATACAGAAATACCAAACCATAACGACCTTTGCAGGTCACAAACTGCTTAACAATTGCCAATAATCATGCCACCTGGGTTTGAGGGCAGCGACAAACATACCTCTATCACAACTAACAATATTCCTTGATGTGAATAGGAGCGGCCACGACACCTCGTCCACTTTGGAATTTTTAAACCACCTTTGCCCTATAGCTGGTAGTCCTTTAGCTAAGCTTAGGAATTCCTCATTTAGCTCGAGTTGTATGTCTCTAACCATAGCCCTGGATCTGTCGAAGGTGAGGGTGAAATGTTGGGGAACCGAAAGGTTGAAACCCTCAAATCTTTGGATAAATACCAGCCAATCACTATTTTCTAAATCCTTACGGGCATTGTCGAATAGCAGGAGTGTTTGGCTACCATTTGGCTCTATGCACACCATAAGTGCCATAGACAAGAGCACACAGTGAGCTAGGTGAATAGGAAAGGGTTTGGACAGGGTATTCGCAGGATCAAATAGCTCACAGACTTCATCGAAACCAATAGAGTTAACCCGGGATAGGAGGTAGGCATTAATGCCCAAGTGTGCGAGGGTGGTGGAACTAGATCAACCCATGCAAAATAGTCATATCCAAATGTACAACCGACGACGTATATGGTGATTCAAATCACTATTGAAATGTGTTAAAAGTAATGACATCCAAACAATTAACGAAAACTATGGCAAGTCGATCCAAAAATTTGCACAAGCAATAGTGTTTGCATGGTTTTAAAATAAAAACATTGTTTCGAAATCAGCACCAAGGGTTCGATTATAACAAGTATGTGTTGTATGAAATGATTGCACCAATGTTCTAACCACAATTTCAATGTGTTTTCATGAAACCAATGTGCCAAGGAATTTGATCAAAGCACATCAAACCATCATTAAATCAATGATTTAATCACAATCATTAAAATATCATCACAGTCTTATAAAAATGAAGTCATATTAACAACAAAAAAAATGCGAAATGAGTAAAGGTTTTGGTGTCTTGCCAACTGTGTCACCATAATTGAATTGGAAATGCAATGAACACATAGACAAGAGTGACTATAATAATCCAGTGACAATTTTAATGCCATTGACGTGACTTCGAAATAAAAATTTTCACACTTGCAGTCGTGAAAACGAGAACAAAGGCAGGTGTGCAAATGCACAAAATAATAGTGTTGTTTTATTCCAAAGATTGCGATGAAAATAAAGGGTTCCAAAACACTTGGGTAGGAAACTTATAAGGATAGGATAAAAATGCGAAATGGCTGCCAGCACAACTAGGAAATAAAGAGGAAGAGAGAGAAGGATCTTAAACTGAGTGTGCAGATAGAACTGTACATCTTTATCTATTTTATCAATAAACACAGTTCTGTGAATCTATCCCTAGGGAGAGGTTGAACCACATAAAATCTTTTTGTTCCATGTGGTTGATGCTTTTTTATTTACTATTGTTATTGCATTGTTATTTTTCTTGTTGAAAATAGAAGATATAACTTACTTCGCGAAGTTAGGAATAATACTGTTAAGAAAATCCGGGTTATTTTATGTTGTTGTTTAGGAATCATATTGCATTTCCTATGGTTGTAGACACCTGTGTCTTGCAACCCCCCTATTTCTACTTCGGGTGATACTTCATCTACTTCGCAGGTGTTTCCGTAAGGGCTAGTAGTTAGCATTTGTTGGTGTGTTGTTAGATTTGAACCCTGGGTCTTCCCCCGTGCCAACAAAACTCATTGATGCAATATTGTTGTGGTGGTAAATCCCCCTATGGACTAGCATTTAGGGTTATATTATTCATGCAAATAAGACTGAAATAATCTTAGTTTCTACCATCGTCCCATACTTAATCTCCATTTCTTTCAAGAAAATACATGGTTACACGAACATACCTTGTTCCAAACATTCAATGTCGATCCTTCTTCACGCTTGATCACTTGTTGGCAGCTATCCTCTAAAGACTGACCTGCATACAAAACAAGCAACAAACTCTACATGCATTTTTTCTACAGATTAATGGGTTAGAGATTCAAACATATATTCACTAAACTATGAAGAACTCATATAGTGGGACTTTAATGAATTAACTTACAATGTCGAGATTGGCCACTGCTCCGCGAACCTGATTCTGGGCTCCTCTTCAAATGTCCTCCAACTTATTTGTTTTATATCTTTCTTTGCACAAGGATGGATAAAGGGTTGGGACAATGGGAATGTGCAATTGGGTAGAGTTTCTTTACTCTTATTATCCTCCTCCAAATGGGACCCCTAACCCTTCTTTTATAGGCTAGAAGAAGCTAGGTATTTGGACAAACCCTCAGCCATGAATGGATGAGAGTTTCAGTTAACTCACCCAAAGTTGTGTGTTCCATCGTAAACTTTCCTTTTTTCAAGCTTTTGTAGGTCTACGTGGGTTGTTTTAGGTCATCTAGCATGTACACGCATATAGTAATGGAGTAGGATGCATGGACCCTTATAAAAGAGGTTTTTTAAAGAGTTGTTCAGTAGTTCTTTGGAAAAGAAGGGATCTGAGATGGCCTGATGTCAGGTCAAAAGAGATAACAGATGCCCCCTAATGTGTGAGGTCAAAAGAGCATCTGATGGCCAAAATACATTACCAGTCTTTACTGATGTGCCGAACAAGTGAGCCCAGGGACCAAGAACTGGGAGGCACCGTCTGCAAAATAACAAATATCTCATCAAGGTAGGCATACCCATGCTCGGGATAAAATAGAATCATGGCTATCAATCAAATACACTGTAGATCCATGTCAAATAACTATATAAAGTGTAGCCATGAACAATACACAATGGAGCTACATCTCGAAATCAAAAAGATATACACATAGAGTATCCATCTTCTAGAAGTTTATATAGCCTGATGGCTGGAGATGAGATCTTCAGAGCTCGAGAAACAACTTCAAAATCTTCAAAACTCAATGTAGGAGTGTAATATGAGTGTAATACTTCACTACCCAGAGGTCTTTGATGGCTCGTCGGTCATGGACTAGATAATCTTGATGATCAGACTAAAGGCTTCATTGATTTCGAACAAGGACTTGAATGGACATTTAGGATGGTCGGGTATGAGGGCAAGAGACAAATTGCAGAGGGGCCGACTTAGGCTTGGTAGAAACTTCCCTTGGATAACAACACAACAAATGTTGATACTTAGGCAGCATGGCATTAATCATAAGTTTACGAAGCAGGAGGCAATGCAAACTCTCCATATGTTTGGAAGAATAACCAAACGGAAGAGGACACAACTCTATGTAGCGAGAATATCTTCCTAAGGTCGTATTACATCCCATAGTTTGACGAACAAACAGACAGATGTGCTTTATCCAAGGGTGACTCATTATGCTACCAACAAAGAAAATACTTTTCCCTTCCTCTTTTTGGGGTATATTTGATTTTTTTGTCTTTTTCAATAATTTTGGAAAAAGAATAAAGGAATGTTACATTACAATGGAGGAATGAGTATTACAAACATACAATTTCAAGGCACAAGGACAAGACTGATGTTCAGAATAATGATACTTGGGAAAAATCCTCTGGGGGCCAAGGGTGTTAAGACGTAGAGGCAAAGTGCTACAAGGCTTGTGTATAAGGTATGCTTCAGATGGTTTAGTTGGGAGAAACATGGAGCCAACATTTAGACCAAAGACGCAGGTATGCAAACGTGGTTAACAAAACACACAATGGTAACGTCCATCGATGTAAGTTTAACGAGCCCAAAGAAGGTAATCTCGGTGGTTTTTCATATTTAGAGAGTCTAAAAACGTAAAAGGAGACTCCATTAGGGTACCTTCTTCGAAGATAGTCTAGTCGGTTTGAAAACGGGGTAAACTAGCACCGACAAGATGTTTATTCAAAACCATTTTAACGAGTGTGAGAAAGACAAGATCACTCAGCCATTTTTTTATTTTTAAGGAGTCTGAAAAAATCTTAACTATGGACTCTGTCAGGAATGTTCTTCTGGACTAGTTTAACGAGTGTGAGAGAATAAGGTCACTCGATGATCGTTTCAATTTTAGGGAGTCTGAAAAGAGCTTAACTATGGACTCCATGGGAGTTCCTTTTTTGTAAATTTAGTCCCTCAGGCCCGAAAAAGGGGTAAAATGATACCTGAGAGTACTCTTCTAAAGAACTGAAGTTCCATAGAGTATACCTTTGTTTGTACAGTTGACCGTACAGACCAAAAAAGGGGTAAACTACCGCCAGACAAACATGACTTCAAATTTCAGTTTAAGGAGCATGAAAGGCCACAAGATCACTCGACAATCTTTTCATGTTTAGAGGGTCTAAAAAGGGCTTAAAAGAAGACCCGTACAGGTTACTTTTCTCAGTTAATCCGGACGAGATCAAAAAGCATAAATGCAGTCTCATTGGATGTTTCTTTCGGATCTCAAAGAGAGCTTGAAAAACAACAAAGTTATCTCATGATTGACTCTTTGTGGGTTGATGCCTGGCATCTCCTCGGGGGAGTAGTATGCTCTGACGAAAAAAAATTCTATGACACCAAGGGTTCTGGATATATTGATCGGTAAGGTTTCAGCTATAGTTTCCATATTACCCTCAGCATAAACCTCATGTGTATCTAATGGATTAATAGGACAAGACCTATCTCCCATCATAGTCAAGGTGAAATCTCCAGCTTCGATTCTGCTTAACTCTGGGAGGAAGTATGATCTGTGATGAAGATCTTCCCAGGGTTTGTCTGGACTAGTCATTGCCTCAATTCTAGCTTCATCAGAGGGAAAGACTAAGTCTAATGAATCGTTGTCAGCAAGAGAATCTTGAGCCCAAATAGGCTCTAGAAGTGGATCGATCTCTTGTGCAGGAGTTGGATCAGTGTTGGCTAAAGTTTGTTGGACTAAAGAGTATGTTACTTCAGCTGCGGACAAGGGCATGGACATGCCCAGGTGACCTGTCCCATCCATCATGGCCGATGGGGAAGGAAGTATACACAAATCGTTGAAGTAAGTCATGTGAAACGATGAAACTTGAAAAATCTCAACCGTATGGTGATTGGATATAAACTTGATATTGCCTTGAGGGGGCGGGTAATTGAAGGTACCCATCAAAGATGGGCACAAACCAACCCCTACGTTGAATACCCCTAGTTGAGGATTATCAATCATCAGGACTGTGGATGCCCCCAATGAAGGGTCAGGTCTGGAGAAAGACAATTGATCAATGGTCACTATCTGGCCCTCGTGTGGAAACAACAAGACCCAGAAAGCTGTAGCAACCACATCTTGCATGGAATAAGTCCAAATCCTTCCTAAAAATAGGTTATAGTCGAGGGGGGGATCGAATACCTCTACCTTGACACACATGGTCTTCCCTCCTAACTACATGGGGAAAGAGGGAATGATGCCATGTGGTCGGAACGAATGACCATTGAAAGCAGTGAGGAGAGTAGGTGATGGAGACAAAACGGGTTGGCCAACGACCTTCCAACATGCCAATGACATAACGCATGTTGAGACTCCCTCATCAACCACCATGCGTGATCCAGGTGGATATCGGTGTCCACCCACCTTTTCCAAATGGCTCAAAACGACTTTTTGGCAATTTTGGCAATTTACTATTTTTAGTAGTTTTTTCGAGTCCTGAATTTCCGGGACCATTTTGAGGCCCTAAACGATGTTTTTTTGGGTATGTTTCTCTCGCAAATTAGCATCTATGATGCTATTTTATCTCAAGCGTTGTAGGCCTCGAATAGATCTTTCCAACGAGCTATCATGCGCCCTAAACGAAGATCGTATGCAAAAGTTACGACCCCGGGAAGTTGATGTACTAACTTACCCAAACGGGGCCCACATGACTTTTGGCACTTCATCTCCTAGGGTTAGTTTTTTGGATGTCTAGGAATTTTGGCATTCCCATTTATTGTAAAAAGGCCTTCAAAACCTCATTGTAACCATCTTCTTGCGAATGCGAGTAGCCGTCACATCTCTTCTCAGAGATAAGTTGCCACCATTCTAGCGAGTATTTCACTCTGTATTTTTACAGTCTCTGTACATTTCCTTGATTAATAGAAATCATGTATTATTGTATATCTGTGTTTATGGTTGCATCTCTGATACATTTCTGTTATATTATTGAATATCTGCAATATCTCTGTGCATTTCTTTATTATATCTCTGCTCTCATTTCGTGCTGAAAATAATCCAGATCAATGGTATCAGAGCAGGCTGCTCTTGATCGTTTTTTCACTGCATGTCCCCGACGAGGTCCGAGTATAGAAAGTTGGGTCTCGAGCTTGTCTCTCTTGAAGAAAATCACTCTCACACACCAAAGAAACCCTCAATGGTGGAAGAAAAGAAAAACGACAGAGTTGACGATCCTATCAATTTGTTGCTTGAGCAAGCTCTCACGCGACAGAGGGATGAAATGATGGAGAATTTTTCCCACATCCTTCAACGCCTGCTGATAGCATCAAGCGCATCTTCATCAAACGACCACTTTGGAGGCACCTCTCCTTTCAAGGTACAGGTTAATTTTGATATTCCCGTATTTGAAGGTCAAATAGATGCAGATGCCCTAGATAAATGGTTAAATCTGCTAGAAGTTTATTTCTCTGTTCACAATTTTTCCAACAAAGAAAAGATCACCTTTGCACTCCTTAAAGCTCTCACTCATGTCAAACATTGGTGGGAAACTTACTGGGAGAAAAGTTCCACAGAGGAGTCTGGAATATATGGGGCCGATCCCACTTGGGATTTTTTTTTGGATGCAGTAAAAGAACAGTATTACCTTGTTGGCAACTATGAGGACTAGTACATGAGATGGACCACACTGCGGAAAGAGAGGGGCCAAACAGTTCTGGAGTTCACCAATACCTTCCATATCTTGCGCACCCAGCTGGGTATCAAAGACTCCGAGTGACATTTGGTTCTGAAATACCATGGGGCTTTACACAGATACATCCAAACTAAAAAGTATTTTCTGGACATCTCATCACTCGGTGCTACTTATCGATATGCTGTTAAAATTGAGCAAAAATTTAAGCACCAGAACAAACGGGAATTCAGGTCCGCAAATCCGCAACAACCAAAGTATGACAAAGATGGCCCTAACAAACAGTCTCCTGAAAAGTAGTCCAAGACACAGGAAAATAAGGGTCACGGGAGAAAAAGAAGGACACCGGAAAATGGTGTGATTTCCACAAAAGCCCTTGGCACAAAACCAATGAATGTCGCTCAAAACAGTCATTGGTGGCCGAGATCAAAGACAAGGAGTCGAACCCTGATTCTGAATCTGATTCTAAAAATACTGGTAAAGGACAGATCATTGATACAGACCCCACTACTATAGTCGCAACCGCAACAATTCAACCAGAAGAACCAATAGATCCTAAAGAGGAGGAGTGCCTTTTTCATTCACAGATGTGGGTGAAGGCGACCCCGCTGCATTTTATTGTTGATAACGGAAGCCAGAAGAACCTCATCTCAGCAGAGGTCATCAAACAATTGGGATTGACGACAACACCACACCCGCAGCCATACAACATCAGGTGGCTTCAGAAAGGATGAGATCTCTGTGTCAACCAACAACGTTGATTTTCATACAGCATCCAACCCTTCAAGGATGAGGTGTTATGTGATGTTGTCCCACTAGATGTCTGTGATGTTCTCTTGGGCCAACCATATATGTGGAAACACCATGCTATCTATGAGTCTCGACCCCGTAGTGTCATTATTTCTCTGGGGAGTCATCTCTACAGGATACCATAGGTAGTTCCAACTACTGCCCCACCTAAACAGTGCTGCAAGGTAGTATCTCATACTACAAAATTCATCTTCTCCACTATCTATTCAAAAGGAGAACAAAAGGACACTGCAACCACTACAGCCTTGCCCCAAGCACCTTCTATCCAACAGAAGCAGGTCGACAAGGCTATGGAAAAGTGAAAAGATTCATTCTTTACATCATCCTCTCATGTATCTTGACTTGTTGAGAAGCCTCAACTGCAACAAGTTCGTGACAGATTTCCACAAACTAAGCAGCGCGCCGTCTCCAACAAGACAAGCAGCTCACCAAGATGCAGATTCAACAAATGTTTTTCCCTCTCCCCTGGGAAATCAACACAATGGATACCATTTCTTCCTAAGGATGGAGGATTGATCCATGTGGATATCGGTGGCCACCCACCTTTTTCAAATGGCTCAAAACGGCTTTTTGGCAATTTTGGCAATTTACTATTTTTAGCAGTTTTTTTGGGTCCTGAACTTTTGGGGCCATTTTGAGGCCCTAAACGATGTTTTTTGGGGATATTTTGTCTCGAGAATTGTAGGCCTCGGATAGATCTTTCCAACGAGCTATTGTGTGCCCTAAACAGAGATTGTATGCAAACACTACGACCCCGGGAAGTTGATGTACTAACTTACCCAAACGGGGCCCACATGACTTTTGGCGCTTCATCTCCTAGGGTTATGTTTTTGGATGTCTAGGACTTTTTGCATTCCCATTTATTGTAAAAAGGCCTTCAGAGCCTCATTGTAACCATCTTCTTGCGAATGCAAGTAGCCATCACATCTCTTCTCAGAGATAAGCTGCCACCATTCTAACGAGTCTTTCACTCTGTATTTTTACAGTCTCTGTACATTTCTTTGATTAATAGAAATCGTGTATTACTGTATATATGTGTTTATGTTTGCATCTCTGATACATTTCTGTTATATTATTGAATATCTTCAATATCTCTGTGCATTTCTTTACTATATCTTCGCTCTCATTTCGTGCCGAAAATAATTCGGATCAATGCGGAAGATATTCCGAGTAAAAGTTTTAGTGGGATAAGCCACTACTATCTGAAATGCTACATGGTAAGGGAGAAGAGGTTTTATTTTGGTTGTATCCAGCATGATTGTACCTGGATTACAAGTCTCGTTAGATCCTAAAGCGGTTAACAAGGCTTTCCTCTGGGAAGGGAAACTTTGGAGGACCTCCAAAGCGGGCATCACATAAGGGGTTTGTAATAAATATTCCACCACAGAATAGTTCTGGGAAGCCCTTGCATTTGGTTTGTGAGAAGATTTTTTAAACGTGCCTTTGGGGATGCATGTCATTCTTTCACCTAATTCCTTCTCAATCTGTAGAGGAAGAGATGGGAGTTCGGCTTCTTTGCCCTTCTCAGAAGTTCTTGGTTTACTATAGTCATGTGCTCTAGTCGATATAAAAGCATCACCCTTCACCATATATACATTCATAGATGTGGGGTTGTTTGATGACAGAGAGGGTCCTTGGCTACCCCCTTCCATTCTTGCAGAGGCTTGAGTTAGATTTTTCCCATGTTGGAATGGATTGGTTAACACAGTAGGTTGTTACTGCATCACAAACTTTTGGGCATCTACCAGCCGAGGATATAGATGGGTCGGGTGGTCTTCTGCGCATAAGTTGCATGGATACCTCACCTTTCGTTTCTCAGTGTTTTCCCCGCTAGCATTATCGGTAGGTTTTTTATCCCCCTTACCCTTCTTTCGTTGTTTTTTCTTTCCTTCAGGCTGCTGGGTGGCCTTTGGATTAGTCGATTGCACTGTATGTACATCCAACGTTTTGGTAGGGGGAGAAGCCAAAGTAGTAGTTTGGATGGCCGCTGAGTGTTGTATAGACAACTGTGACAACTGCTTCGGCAATTGCTCAGTGGGATTTGTTTGTGCTGAACCAACAATACCAGTGGCATGTGTTCTGGCTCTCTGTCTAGTGTTATCAAGTATTGAGCGTGGCGCATCTGGAAAGATCTCATATAATAAACCAGACTAAGAATAGATTAGCTCAAGTTGTTGAGCTCTCATGATGGCATCTTCTTTGGAAAAATCTCCCGACATCGTGACGTCTTTGGATAGCTGTGGGACCAAAGACTTAAAGAACCACTCAAGCAAGAATGCTGGTGGGACTAGTACCTTAATTAAACTCTTTCAGCATCTCCATTCTCGAATGTGATCATAGATATGGTCCACTTTTTTTTGTGACAAATTGGCCAACAATTCAGTTCCAACGTCGTATCTCACAGGTAACTGGAAATGGTTTAGGAAAGCCATCGCCAGTTCACCGAAGGAAGAGTATCTTGAGCGATTGAGCTCAATGTACCATTTCACGGCACTCCCAATGAGATTACGTTGAAACAATCACAACTGTACATAGTTGTCTTTCAACGAGTTAGATGAGCACCAAAGATGGAAGGTATTCACATGATCTCTTGGATCTTCGTTAGGCTTGGCTTCGAACTTTGGGATGTATGAAGGAAACTTCGTTAGCATAAAAGGCCAATGTGGATCATGATAGATAGGGTCATTCAACAACCTTGTCAAGTCTGGCAAATGCAAGGTTGCCAGGAAGGGTAGTTTGGGTTGTTGGTGATAACCTGGGAAAAAGGGGCCTGGAGTTTCACTGTCACCAGGTTGGCAGGAAATGTTCGGCTGCTGGCCTAGGTTCTGGTAAAAACCATGGCCATGGCTAGCATATGGATTTTGCATGTGAGGAGACATCATCGGTTGATTTCCAAAATAGGACATAGATGGTTGGGCATGCATTACATTCGAAGGACTTTGGGAAGGATGACCCCATGTCGGTCCTGTGGGGATAGGCATAGTGCTTTGTATGGTGTTCCATTTATTGTGAAAAGAATTATCCCATATCGACATTCCTGATGAGGGAACGGATCCCTGCCAAGAATTCCAAGGACCTAATGTGGAAGAACTTCCTGGGTGTGCCCCCTGTACAGTAATAGTACCCTACATAGGAATAGGTTGTTCGAAACCGTGGTTTCCCCCAGTTGGGAAAGTAGCTGACGAGAAGGCGTTGTTACCAAATGCACTGAACAAAGAAAATGGTGTCGAACCTATGGGCATATTATGCGAAGGTGGTCCTTGACTCCCTGCTCCAAATAAACTATGGTGTGTATGTGGCCCAATGGATTTCTGATGAGATCCATCGAGTGAAGGGGACGAAGGAGGTATATGACTTCCCCCATAAGGGAAAGCATTAAAAGGAGTAGGAGTATCCCCTATGTTTCCTTGCAGAGGAGCGTTAGATCTCTCTGCCCCTAGACCTGAAGTCTATGAAGTAGAGTAGGAAAGTACAGGATTTGTACCTGAACTAGGCATCTCATATGAGAATGGAGGGCCTATCACACTTGGTGTGAAAGGGGTTATGGCTGCCACCAAAGACGGGATCAGACCACTGTGCGATGTAGAGGTGGTTGAGACCATGGTGGCTTAGACCGGTGACGGTGGGTTAGGAGGTGGAAACTCTCCTGTCATGACAACCATAGTGGGAATCGAAGAATTCCCAGAAGGAGTAACAACATTTGTTTCCATTGCTGCGTACGACACTATTTGGCACTCGTAAGGATGAATCAGTACGATGGTGGGTGTTGAAAGATCAGTGATGGAGGTTTCAAGTGGACCAAGAGAATGCGCTTTAAATTCTAAGACAGTTGATTCCTCTGAATGTTGGTCAGGCACAACTTTGTGTGACCCCGTCACTTCGAAAGATCCTTGTTGGTCTAGCTTTCGCCTTAGTGGTGGTGGGGGTGGCTCTAGTGTAACCGGTGATAGGCCTTGAAGCCTTCATGACCGGTGGAGATCGTGATCCTCCACTATGTGAGAATATCAAAGACATACTAGGGTAGTCTAACCGTTCAAAAACAACACACACTAAAAATGTCCCTAAGAGATAAGACAGGTAAACAATAAATTAATTGGAAGAACAGTTACAACAACCAACACTAGAGAAACTTACCGGTGCAAGTGCAACTTGAAAACAGAAGCACCCTCTGGGTATACTCTACAAAGCGTGGCCCAATTTCTATCCTAGGTATCGTGGCATACCCCCGCAGTCACCTGTGTATGTCCCTAAAAAATATAGGCAACTAGGTTTCCAGCGCGTGAACTGTCACTAGGCAGGTACAGTCGAAAGTTGAGTAGACCACAATGAGCAGGGTATCGAGCCTGAAACCTGTCAAGGGTATCGAAAAAAAGTGGTCCAGAAGATAATTTAGGACCTCGAATGGATTCAATACCCACGAAGATCCGTGGAAAATGCAATCGACGGAATCCCAAGACAAGCCCTCTATATGTTTTCTCGACTACAATTAGTCCATCTTTGGAGGGGTTATCTCTGCTACCTTTCCACATGTGACCTCGTGTTTATCTCCTATTTTAGAGGGAGGTCCCAGATAAATTTCATGATACTAGACTTGCACACTCTCTAACTCAGACTCCAATGTTTGATTTTAATGCCTTGAAGAGTTTCCTCTCCAACATAATCCAAGGCCCTAAACCTGAACTAGTTGGTTAACCCTACAAACATAAAATTCTAATAAATTTTAGATTTAACGTTAATTTTATGCCTTGTATTATGTCAAAGGGTATGAAAGTGAAACTAATGATGTTTGAAAGACGAAATTAAAAATGAACTGAAAGCTGGAAACAAAAGACTTCACTTAATGCAAATTTTCAACAACTTTTCAAAATTTATTTATTTATTTTAAATTTTCTAAAATCTTTTGAATATAAAACTCAAAGCAAGATTTCACTTGACTACGAGCTACTTACGATCTAAGTAAACTATCAAGAACTTATGAAAGCAAAGACTTTTCCCTGGTTACTAATGCAAAACAACACTTTTCAACCAAACAAGAAAATGAAAGAGATTTTTTTTTATTTGAATGTTGACAAAGAAAAAAGGAAAAATATCAACAAGTCAAAAACCAAGAAAAAAATTCTGGCCTAATCGTAGATCGAAAAGAATCACTTCAAGAAATCACACTAGAAACTTAAAAAAGGACTCTCACACTTGTCTAAAAACCCTAAAGAAATTTTTTTATGACAACTTTTAAATGAAAAAAGAAAGCTAAGGCTAAGAACAACCCCAAGCTTCTAATTGCTAGGACAAAGATTCAAAAACCTGAGAGGTATAACTCTTTTCAAGGGAAAGGATGACTACCTCACCCTCAACAAAAACTATCCTGCACAATCACACTACTGACAATTCAACAACAAGCATGTGAATGCGAGTTGTGTAGAGCCAGAGGGCGTGTACACGCGTGCTGGCCTTATACAGGCTACGTGTATCTCTAAAACTCTGAAACAAATAAAAACAGACAATCCAAACTAGGAAGAGACCACTTATATTGAGAACTAGGACCTCTTGAAGGCTTACACACTCTCTTTAACAGGAAAAAGAAAAAAATGTAAGGAAAAATTCGTAAAACAAACCAATCTGAGATGAGACTACAAACAACCAAGACTAGAAAGAGTTCCAGAAAACCCCTGAGAATGACTGATTTTGACAGGGAAGAGGATGACTGCCTCAAATTTTTTTTGGAATCTACACGCTATTGTTACTTCTTCATCTAGAGTTTACATGTGGGTTGTAAGAATGGAGGGTGCGGGTACACACATGTAGACCTTATGCAGGCCGCGTGTACCTCTGTGGGTCTCAAAAAAACATAGTCAAGAAAATAACAAAGATAATTGGTATGGAAGACTAGACTCTCTGTTAGCTCAGACTTTGTAGAAACTTCAAAAAATAGGAAAGAAAACCAATCTATTAAAACTACCCAAAAATATTCCCAGGAACCCTAAAGACCTCCCCAGTATGGTCGCCAATTTTGTTGTGGTGGGAAATCCCCCTATGGACTAGAATTTAGGGTTATATTATGCATGCAGATAAGACCAAAAGAATCCTACTTTCTACCGTCATCCCAGACTTAATTCCCATTTCTTTCAAGCAAATGCATGGTTACACGAACATACCTTGTTCCAGACGTTTGATGTCGATCCTTCTTTACACTTGATCGCTTGTTGGTAGCTATCCTCTAAAGACTAACCTGCGTACAAAAAAAGCAACAAAATCTACATGCATTTGTTCTACAAATTAATGGGTTAGAGATTCAAACATATATTCACTAAACTATGAAGAACTCTAGTGGGATGGGAAAAGCATTTCTTTATTATTAACTTTAATGAATCAACTTACAATGTCGAGACTGGCCACTGCTCCACGAACCTGATCCTGGGCTCCTCTTCAAATGTCCTCCAACTTCTTTGCTTTGTATCTCTCTTTTCACAATGATGGCTAAAGGGTTGGGACAATGGGAATGTGCAATTGGGTAGAGTTTCTTTACTCTTATTCTCCTCCTCCAAATGGGACCCCTAACCCTTCTTTTATAGGCTAGAAGAAGCTAGGTATTTCGACGAACCCTCGACCATGCATGCTGGGAGTTTCAGTTAACTCACCCAAAGTTGTTTGTTTCATTATCAACTTTCTTTTTTTCGTGCTTTTGTAGGTCCACGCAGGTTTTTTTAGGTCATCTAGCATGTACACGCATGTACTAATGGAGTAGGGCACATGGCCCCTTATAAAAAAGGTTTTTTAAAGAGTTGTTCAACAGTGCTTTGGCAAAGAAGGGATCTGAGATGGCTTGATGTCAGGTAAGCATGTATGGTGCAAATTAGGGTTATAACAAATATTCACCTCCACTTTCTGATCTAAGACACTTCAACTTTTTTCCTCTCTCATTCTCAACCAAAGCTTTCCATTTCTTAAAAGTATCAAAAACATCATATTTTTGTTGAATGCAATAAACCCAAGTTTTTCTAGTTGCATCATAAATACAAGTAATATAATAACGAGAGACACCAAGAGATGATACATGAGTTGGTCCCCATACATCTGTATGCACAAGCTCTAACCTTTCACTCTTCTTTTCTTTTCCGACTTTGAGAAATATGACACTCTTCTTTTTTCCATAAACTCACAGAAATCCAAATCAATTTGTTTAATATCTAGCAACAAGTTTCTTTTGTGAAGTATTTGCATCCCCTTATCACTCATGTGTCCAAGCCTATGATTCCACAGTGTTTTATCCACTCCTTTAGAAGCTAAAGAGATAGATGATTCAATATTACCAGTACATAAATGCAATGTACCTACCTTCTCTCCTTTTTCTATCACTAGTGATCCTTTGGTGACCTTCCACACCTTATCTATAAATATGAATATACAACCTTCACTTGCCAACTGCCCTGTTGAAATTATATTTTTTCTTAGATCTGGCACATGTCTTACCTCTTTCCAAAACCATTGGTTTTCATTCCTTTGCTTTATTTTTACCTTTCCCATTCCAACAATTTTTCATGGTGCATCATCACCCAAATGAACCTATCCAAAATCACCTTGAATAGGGTGTGGCATGAAATGAAGCCCCTGAATCTACTACCCAAGACTTAGAAATGTTATCTACAGAAAGAATCAAAGCATCTTGTAACACATCACCTATTACATTTGCTTCCTGATTTTTCTCCTATTTTCCATCTCTTTGTTTCTTTGGAGCTCTGTAGTCTTTCTTCAGATGTCCTTTCTTCCCACAATTACAACACTCTATCTTTCCCAGTCTAGATTTGGATCTTCTCTAACTAGAATTATCACGGTTCCCTGAGCCCTTTCCTCTATCCTTTTGTATTCCCATGTTCTCCATGTTTAATGCATTACCTGATGTCTCACCTATGCTTTTTCATCATATTTCCTCGCTAAGGATAACACCAACACCATCATCAAATTTTAAATTGTTTGAACCAGAGACAAAGTTACTTACAACCATGATTGTTCCAGCTTTCTAGCAATGAGCACAATATTAGAAGAGCCGTGACCTCATCATCAAAGTCCACTTTTAAAGAACTTATCTTATTAGTAACCATATTAAATTCATTTAAATGATCTGCAGCAAACCCACCTTATGAAATTTTCATATTAAATAATCTCTTCATTAGAAATATCTTATTGGACATCGAGGGTTTTTCATACAGTTTAGCCAATGTGTCCATAAACTTCTTTGTTGTCTTTTATTTAAAAATATTGAAAGCCAACGACACTGCCAGACTCAACCGTATCATTCCTAGTGTTGTTATGTCAAGAACCTCCCATTCTTCATCCTTCATGTCCGTTGACTTCTTTGTTATTCCACCCAATGGTAGGAATAGATCCTTCTTATATAAATAATATTCCTTCTGCATCTTCTATAACAGGTAGTTTTGGATATTAAATTTCTCGACCCTAAACTTTCCATCTTCCGCCATTTCTCCCACTCGAACCACGATCCCTCTTTTCCTATGAGTTACCTTTCGCTTTGATACCAGTTGTTAGAAAAATAGGATCGCAGAGCAATAAAATAAAAAAAATGTAGAAATAAAACACAGAAGACACACAATACAATAGAGACATATATATATGTGGATGACCCAGTGTGGTCTACGTCCACCAGATAAATTTCCAGGTCCTTCCTTTTTAATTATCTAGCAAATTAAGGGATACAAACTACAGTATACCCATTGTAAATTCATCTTGTTTCTCTCATAATCTCCTCTCTCAGAATATGATATTCACAATGATTCATAGACACAATAAATTTCTCTCATAGAAGATGGTTTCCTTCTAGGGAAAAAAACCCTAACATAACTTCTACCATCAAATATGTGACCTTATAATTAACAGTCCAAATTTACTATGAAATTACAATATACATTTACAAGGAAAATTTTCCTTTGGGGGCTTCACCCCCGAACCCCCATCGGGGAATGTTTTCCCTCAGACCCCCATCAGGGACTCGCTTTCCCTCGGATACCCGAGCCAATGGATGATACCCTTGGACCACGTAGGGGGGGGAATCCCCCCCTGCAATCACCCCCCACGTGGAGGGGTGTACAATATTCCAGGGTGTATAGTCTTCATGGGGTATAAACATGACTAAAAATAAATACCCATGAATCAGGAAGATAATCAGGCTCCCCAACCAGTATGGATGATTCTAGGCATGGAGTGAGAGGAGTAGGAGAAGCCTCCGGCATATTGATTCAATTAATTCTATTGCAATAAAATATGTTTTGTTTGTACCAGGATTAAATAAGAATATTCTTTCTATTTATACTTTAGAAGATAAAGGTAGAAAGGTAGATTTTATGGATGGCCAAGTCCTTTTATGGCCTAAGATTTCAAGTATAGATTCAACTATTGTGATTGGTGTCCGAGAGGGAGGATTGTATAAAGTGAAGGGACACCTAGAATAAGACCTTGTACACAATAGTGTTAACTCTAGTGAGATATGGAACAGAAGAATTTCTAAACCAAATTGCAGATTCTTACAATATTTGAGCAAGATGGTTATGGGTATACCAGTTATTCAGGTAGAGCATGATGGAGTATTCAAAGGATGCGCACTTGGAAAGAATTCCAAGGGAGTATTTTCAAGAAATGACAAAATATCCAAAGGGATCTTGGACATCATGCATTCACATGTATGCAGACAACTGATGGTTCCATCTCTAAGTAAATTGTTTTTCAATGTCATTTTTATTGATGATTACTCACATAAGACATGGATCTATTTCTTGAATCAAAAGATGAAGTTTTTAACAAGATTCAAGAATTAAAGGCTTTAGTAGAAAATATCTTCAGAAGAAATATTGAAATATTGAGGTTAGATAATGGAGGTGAATACACCTCAAATGATTTCAAATACCTTTTCAAAGAATATGGGATTAAGGGGGAGTTTGACAAATCCCTACAACCCCCAATAGAATGGGGTTGCAGAGAGAAAGAACAGATCGATTCTAGAATCAACTAAAGCAATTATCCATGACCAAAATTTACCCATGCATATATGGGAAGAATCATCCATTACAACAATATATATCAAGAATATAACACCTCATAATATATTGGGGAACAAGACACCAAAAGAAGTATTCACTGGAATGAAACCAGAAATCAACCACTTGAGAATATTTGGTTGTCCATTGTACATATATGTTCCCAAGGAAAAGAGAATGAACTTGGAGCGTTCAAGAAATAAGGGCACCTTTGTTGGATATAGTGATACCTCAAAGGCTTACATAATATACATCCTGAGACAAAGACAGATTGATATTAGTAAGGATGTTACATTTGATGAAGAAGCAACCTTCAGGAAATCTAGGGAGTCTCACATAGATGAGGAAAGAGAGGAGGAGGATCCAAGGGATTTAGTAATGAATGACTCTACTCCAGAAGAACACATTCCAAAATATCAGAATGAGATAATAGAGCCAAAGATACATGTATATCCACCCAGAGAAGTTACAATTACGAGCAAGAGACCAGCATGGCTCCAGAACACTTTGTAAGAAGATGAAGGACATAAAACTCCCAGAGGCTCTTTCAAAGAGAGCAAGAGACCACACATTTTTTCCATCTATGTGGCACTGATAAGTAAAATCATTGATTCAAAACCTTCCACTTATGAGGAAGTTGCTAAGAAACAAGTGTGGAAGGATGCTATGATGGAAGAGTATTAGTCCATCATGAAGAATGATGTGTGGGAAGTAGTTTTGAGACCATAAGGGAAGTTATTAGTGACTTCCAAGTGGATCTACAAGATCAATCATGTTGTAGATGGAAGCATAGAGAAGTAGAAAGCGATATTTTTGGCTAGAGGATTCTTCCAGAAAGAGGGGGAAGATTCTGACGAGAATTTTCTCAAGTAGAAAAGTACACTTCCATCGGATCTATTATTGTTATTACTTCCATTATGGGATTGAAATTACACCAGATGGATGTCAAGAATGCTTTCTTTAATGGTGTAACTAAATAATAAGTGTACATAGAGAAACGACAAGGTTTTATAATCCATGGGAAGGAGTCCCATGTTTGAAAATTGAAGAAATATTTGTACGTTCTTAAGCAGGAACGTAGGGCATGGAATGCTAGAATAGACAATTATCTAATGAGCTTGGGGTTTACCAAGAGTGATGTAGATCCCAACCTTTACTACAAGGTTGAATATGGTTTCCCATTGATCTTGGTACTATATGTGTGTTAGCACTAGAAGTCACCCATAGATTGTAGTAGGGGTAAGCCTGATACCCATCAGAGTTTAATGTGACAATGAATAATTTTTAAGGGTGGTCTAATGGATGTAGTCTCAAGATTATATCTCTTTTAACTTAGAAAACTGGGTTGGGGAGGCATAGATAAGTGAGGTATTGATCTAACTTAAGCCGATAA
>ML836904.1:0-12581 GCA_009831015.1 Picea engelmannii | reverse complement strand
TGGAGGCACCTCTCCTTTCAAGGTACAGGTTAATTTTGATATTCCCGTATTTGAAGGTCAAATAGATGCAGATGCCCTAGATAAATGGTTAAATCTGCTAGAAGTTTATTTCTCTGTTCACAATTTTTCCAACAAAGAAAAGACCACCATTGCACTCCTTAAAGCTCTCACTCATGTCAAACATTGGTGGGAAACTTACTGGGAGAAAAGTTCCACAGAGGAGTCTGGAATATATGGGGTCGATCCCACTTGGGATTTTTTTGTGGATGCGGTAAAAGAACAGTATTACCCTGTTGGCAACTATGAGGACCAGTACATGAGATGGACCACACTGCGGAAAGAGAGGGGCCAAACAGTTATGGAGTTCACCAAGACCTTCCATATCTTGCGCACCAAGCTGGGTATCAAAGACTCCGAGTGACATTTGGTTCTGACACACCATGGGGCTTTACACAGATACATCCAAACTGAAAAGTATTTTCTGGACATCTCATCACTCGGTGCTACTTATCGATATGATGTTAAAATTGAGCAAAAATTTAAGCACCAGAACAAACGGGAATTCAGGTCCGCAAATCCGCAATAACCAAAGTATGACAAAGATGGCCCTAACAAACAGTCTCCTGAAAAGTAGTCCAAGACACAGGAAAATAAGGGTCACGGGAAGAAAAAGAAGGACACCGGAAAATGGTGTGATTTCCACAAAAGCCCTTGGCACAACACCAATGAATGTCGCTCAAAACAGTCATTGGTGGCCGAGATCAAAGACAAGGAGTCGAACCCTGATTCTGAATCTGATTCTAAAAATACTGGTAAAGGATAGATCATTGATACAGACCCCACTACTATAGTCGCAACCGCAACAATTCAACCAGAAGAACCAATAGATCCTAAAGAGGAGGAGTGCCTTTTTCATTCACAGATGTGGGTGAAGGTGACCCCGCTGCATTTTATTGTTGATAACGGAAGCCAGAAGAACCTCATCTCAGCAAAGGTCATCAAACAATTGGGATTGACGACAACACCACACCCGCAACCATACAAGATCAGGTGGCTTCGGCAAGGATGAGATCTCTGTGTCAACCAACAATGTCTATTTTCATACAGCATCCAACCCTTCAAGGATGAGGTGTTATGTGATGTTGTCCCACTAGATGTCTGTGATGTTCTCTTGGGCCAACCATATATGTGGAAACACCATGCTATCTATGAGTCTCGACCCCGTAGTGTCATTATTACTCTGGGGAGTCATCTCTACAGGATACCATAGGTAGTTCCAACTACTGCCCCACCTAAACAGTGCTGCAAGGTAGTATCTCATTCTACAAAATTCATCTTCTCCACTATCTATTCAAAAGGAGAACAAAAGAACACTGCAAACACTACATCCTTGCCCCAAGCACCTTCTATCCAACAGAAGCAAGTCGACAAGGATATGGCAAAGTGCAAAGATTCATTCTTTACATCATCCTCTCATGTATCTTGACTTGTTGAGAAGCCTCAACCGCAACAGGTTCGTGACAGATTTCCACAAACTAAGTAGCACGACGTCTCCAGCAAGACAAGCAGCTCACCAAGATGAAGATTCAACAAATGTTTTTCCCTCTCCCCTGGGAAATCAACAAAATGGAGACCATTTCTTCCTAATGATGGAGGATTGATCCATGTGGATATCGGTGGCCACCCACCTTTTCCAAATGGCTCAAAACGGCTTTTTGGCAATTTTGGCAATTTACTATTTTTAGCAGTTTTTTCGGGTCCTGAACTTTTGGGGCCATTTTGAGGCCCTAAACGATGTTTTTTGGGGATATTTTGTCATGAGAATTGTAGGCCTCGGATAGATCTTTCCAACGAGCTATTGTGTGCCCTAAATAGAGATCGTATGCAAACATTATGACCCCGGGAAATTGATGTACTAACTTACCCAAACGGGGCCCACATGACTTTTGGCGCTTCATCTCCTAGGGTTATGTTTTTGGATGTCTAGGAATTTTTGCATTCCCGTTTATTGTAAAAAGGACTTCAGAGCCTCGTTGTAACCATCTTCTTGCGAATGCAAGTAGCCATCACATATCTTCTCAGAGATAAGATGCCACCATTCTAACAAGTCTTTCACTCTGTATTTTTACAGTCTCTGTACATTTCTTTGATTAATAGAAATCGTGTATTACTGTATATATGTGTTTATGGTTGCATGTCTAATACATTTATATTATATTATTGAATATCTGCAATATCTCTGTGCATTTCTTTACTATATCTTCGCTCTCATTTCGTGCCGAAAATAATTTGGATCAATGCGGAAGATATTCCAAGTAAAAGTTTTAGTGGGATAAGCCACTACTATCTGAAATGCTACATGGTAAGGGAGACGAGGTTTTATTTTGGTTGTATCCAGCATGATTGTACCTGGATTACAAGTCTCGTTAGATCCTAAAGCGGTTAACAAGGCTTTCCTCTGGGAAGGGAAACTTTGGAGGACCTCCAAAGCGGGCTTCACATAAGGGGTTTGTGATAAATCTTCCACCACAGAATAGTTCTGGGCAACCCTTGCATTTGGGTTGTGAGAAGATTTTTTAAACGTGCCTTTGGGGATGCATGTCATTCTTTCACCCAATGCCTTCTCAATCTGTAGAGGAAGAGATGGGAGTTTGGCTTCTTTGCCCTTATCAGAAGTTCTTGGTTTACTATAGTCATGTGCTCTAGTCGATATAAAAGCATCACCCTTCACCATATATACATTCGTAGATGTGGGGTTGTTTGATGACAGAGAGGGTCCTTGGCTACCCCTTTCCATTCTTGTAGAGGCTTGGGTTAGATTTTTCCCATGTTGGAATGGATTGGTTAACACAGTAGGTTGTTACTGCATCACAAACTTTTGGGCATCTACCAGCCGAGGATATAGATGGGTCGGGTGGTCTTCTGTGCATAAGTTGCATGGATACCTTGCCTTTCGTTTCTCAGTGTTTTCCCCGCTAGCATTATCGGTAGGTTTTTTATCCCCCTTACCCTTCTTTCGTTGTTTTTTCTTTCCTTCAGGCTGTTGGGTGGCCTTTGGATTAGTCGATTGCACTGTGTGTACATCCAACGTTTTGGTAGGGGGAGCAGCCAAAGTAGTAGTTTGGATGGCCGCTGAGTGTTGTATAGACAACTGTGACAACTGCTTCGGCAATTGCTCAGTGGGATTTGTTTGTGTTGAACCAACAATACCAGTGGCATGTGGTCTGGCTCTCTGTCTGGTGTTATCAAGTATTGAGCGTGGTGCATCTGGCAAGATCTCATATAATAAACCAGACTAAGAATAGATTAGCTCAAGTTGTTGAGCTCTCATGATGGCATCTTCTTTGGAAAAAACTCCCGACATCGTGACGTCTTTGGATAGCTGTGGGACCAAAGACTTAAAGAACCACTCAAGCAAGAATTCTAGTGGGACTGGTACCTTAATTAAACTCTTTCAGCGTCTCCATTCTCGAATGTGATCATAGATATGGTCCACTTTTGTTTGTGACAAATTGGCCAACAATTCAGTTCCAACGTCGTATCTCACAGGTAACTGGAAATGGTTTA
Organism: Picea engelmannii; assembly: GCA_009831015.1. Classification (NCBI taxonomy): domain Eukaryota; kingdom Viridiplantae; phylum Streptophyta; class Pinopsida; order Pinales; family Pinaceae; genus Picea; species Picea engelmannii. Next base: position 9,014 of record ML836904.1, on the reverse strand, counting down.
GGAAAGCCATCGCCAGTTCACCGAAGGAAGAGTATCTTGAGCGATTGAGCTCAATGTACCATTTCACGGCACTCCCAATGAGATTACGTTGAAACAATCACAACTGTACATAGTTGTCTTTCAACGAGTTAGATGAGCACCAAAGATGGAAGGTATTCACATGATCTCTTGGATCTTCGTTAGGCTTGGCTTCGAACTTTGGGATGTATGAAGGAAACTTCGTTAGCATAAAAGGCCAATGTGGATCATGATAGATAGGGTCATTCAACAACCTTGTCAAGTCTGGCAAATGCAAGGTTGCCAGGAAGGGTAGTTTGGGTTGTTGGTGATAACCTGGGAAAAAGGGGCCTGGAGTTTCACTGTCACCAGGTTGGCAGGAAATGTTCGGCTGCTGGCCTAGGTTCTGGTAAAAACCATGGCCATGGCTAGCATATGGATTTTGCATGTGAGGAGACATCATCGGTTGATTTCCAAAATAGGACATAGATGGTTGGGCATGCATTACATTCGAAGGACTTTGGGAAGGATGACCCCATGTCGGTCCTGTGGGGATAGGCATAGTGCTTTGTATGGTGTTCCATTTATTGTGAAAAGAATTATCCCATATCGACATTCCTGATGAGGGAACGGATCCCTGCCAAGAATTCCAAGGACCTAATGTGGAAGAACTTCCTGGGTGTGCCCCCTGTACAGTAATAGTACCCTACATAGGAATAGGTTGTTCGAAACCGTGGTTTCCCCCAGTTGGGAAAGTAGCTGACGAGAAGGCGTTGTTACCAAATGCACTGAACAAAGAAAATGGTGTCGAACCTATGGGCATATTATGCGAAGGTGGTCCTTGACTCCCTGCTCCAAATAAACTATGGTGTGTATGTGGCCCAATGGATTTCTGATGAGATCCATCGAGTGAAGGGGACGAAGGAGGTATATGACTTCCCCCATAAGGGAAAGCATTAAAAGGAGTAGGAGTATCCCCTATGTTTCCTTGCAGAGGAGCGTTAGATCTCTCTGCCCCTAGACCTGAAGTCTATGAAGTAGAGTAGGAAAGTACAGGATTTGTACCTGAACTAGGCATCTCATATGAGAATGGAGGGCCTATCACACTTGGTGTGAAAGGGGTTATGGCTGCCACCAAAGACGGGATCAGACCACTGTGCGATGTAGAGGTGGTTGAGACCATGGTGGCTTAGACCGGTGACGGTGGGTTAGGAGGTGGAAACTCTCCTGTCATGACAACCATAGTGGGAATCGAAGAATTCCCAGAAGGAGTAACAACATTTGTTTCCATTGCTGCGTACGACACTATTTGGCACTCGTAAGGATGAATCAGTACGATGGTGGGTGTTGAAAGATCAGTGATGGAGGTTTCAAGTGGACCAAGAGAATGCGCTTTAAATTCTAAGACAGTTGATTCCTCTGAATGTTGGTCAGGCACAACTTTGTGTGACCCCGTCACTTCGAAAGATCCTTGTTGGTCTAGCTTTCGCCTTAGTGGTGGTGGGGGTGGCTCTAGTGTAACCGGTGATAGGCCTTGAAGCCTTCATGACCGGTGGAGATCGTGATCCTCCACTATGTGAGAATATCAAAGACATACTAGGGTAGTCTAACCGTTCAAAAACAACACACACTAAAAATGTCCCTAAGAGATAAGACAGGTAAACAATAAATTAATTGGAAGAACAGTTACAACAACCAACACTAGAGAAACTTACCGGTGCAAGTGCAACTTGAAAACAGAAGCACCCTCTGGGTATACTCTACAAAGCGTGGCCCAATTTCTATCCTAGGTATCGTGGCATACCCCCGCAGTCACCTGTGTATGTCCCTAAAAAATATAGGCAACTAGGTTTCCAGCGCGTGAACTGTCACTAGGCAGGTACAGTCGAAAGTTGAGTAGACCACAATGAGCAGGGTATCGAGCCTGAAACCTGTCAAGGGTATCGAAAAAAAGTGGTCCAGAAGATAATTTAGGACCTCGAATGGATTCAATACCCACGAAGATCCGTGGAAAATGCAATCGACGGAATCCCAAGACAAGCCCTCTATATGTTTTCTCGACTACAATTAGTCCATCTTTGGAGGGGTTATCTCTGCTACCTTTCCACATGTGACCTCGTGTTTATCTCCTATTTTAGAGGGAGGTCCCAGATAAATTTCATGATACTAGACTTGCACACTCTCTAACTCAGACTCCAATGTTTGATTTTAATGCCTTGAAGAGTTTCCTCTCCAACATAATCCAAGGCCCTAAACCTGAACTAGTTGGTTAACCCTACAAACATAAAATTCTAATAAATTTTAGATTTAACGTTAATTTTATGCCTTGTATTATGTCAAAGGGTATGAAAGTGAAACTAATGATGTTTGAAAGACGAAATTAAAAATGAACTGAAAGCTGGAAACAAAAGACTTCACTTAATGCAAATTTTCAACAACTTTTCAAAATTTATTTATTTATTTTAAATTTTCTAAAATCTTTTGAATATAAAACTCAAAGCAAGATTTCACTTGACTACGAGCTACTTACGATCTAAGTAAACTATCAAGAACTTATGAAAGCAAAGACTTTTCCCTGGTTACTAATGCAAAACAACACTTTTCAACCAAACAAGAAAATGAAAGAGATTTTTTTTTATTTGAATGTTGACAAAGAAAAAAGGAAAAATATCAACAAGTCAAAAACCAAGAAAAAAATTCTGGCCTAATCGTAGATCGAAAAGAATCACTTCAAGAAATCACACTAGAAACTTAAAAAAGGACTCTCACACTTGTCTAAAAACCCTAAAGAAATTTTTTTATGACAACTTTTAAATGAAAAAAGAAAGCTAAGGCTAAGAACAACCCCAAGCTTCTAATTGCTAGGACAAAGATTCAAAAACCTGAGAGGTATAACTCTTTTCAAGGGAAAGGATGACTACCTCACCCTCAACAAAAACTATCCTGCACAATCACACTACTGACAATTCAACAACAAGCATGTGAATGCGAGTTGTGTAGAGCCAGAGGGCGTGTACACGCGTGCTGGCCTTATACAGGCTACGTGTATCTCTAAAACTCTGAAACAAATAAAAACAGACAATCCAAACTAGGAAGAGACCACTTATATTGAGAACTAGGACCTCTTGAAGGCTTACACACTCTCTTTAACAGGAAAAAGAAAAAAATGTAAGGAAAAATTCGTAAAACAAACCAATCTGAGATGAGACTACAAACAACCAAGACTAGAAAGAGTTCCAGAAAACCCCTGAGAATGACTGATTTTGACAGGGAAGAGGATGACTGCCTCAAATTTTTTTTGGAATCTACACGCTATTGTTACTTCTTCATCTAGAGTTTACATGTGGGTTGTAAGAATGGAGGGTGCGGGTACACACATGTAGACCTTATGCAGGCCGCGTGTACCTCTGTGGGTCTCAAAAAAACATAGTCAAGAAAATAACAAAGATAATTGGTATGGAAGACTAGACTCTCTGTTAGCTCAGACTTTGTAGAAACTTCAAAAAATAGGAAAGAAAACCAATCTATTAAAACTACCCAAAAATATTCCCAGGAACCCTAAAGACCTCCCCAGTATGGTCGCCAATTTTGTTGTGGTGGGAAATCCCCCTATGGACTAGAATTTAGGGTTATATTATGCATGCAGATAAGACCAAAAGAATCCTACTTTCTACCGTCATCCCAGACTTAATTCCCATTTCTTTCAAGCAAATGCATGGTTACACGAACATACCTTGTTCCAGACGTTTGATGTCGATCCTTCTTTACACTTGATCGCTTGTTGGTAGCTATCCTCTAAAGACTAACCTGCGTACAAAAAAAGCAACAAAATCTACATGCATTTGTTCTACAAATTAATGGGTTAGAGATTCAAACATATATTCACTAAACTATGAAGAACTCTAGTGGGATGGGAAAAGCATTTCTTTATTATTAACTTTAATGAATCAACTTACAATGTCGAGACTGGCCACTGCTCCACGAACCTGATCCTGGGCTCCTCTTCAAATGTCCTCCAACTTCTTTGCTTTGTATCTCTCTTTTCACAATGATGGCTAAAGGGTTGGGACAATGGGAATGTGCAATTGGGTAGAGTTTCTTTACTCTTATTCTCCTCCTCCAAATGGGACCCCTAACCCTTCTTTTATAGGCTAGAAGAAGCTAGGTATTTCGACGAACCCTCGACCATGCATGCTGGGAGTTTCAGTTAACTCACCCAAAGTTGTTTGTTTCATTATCAACTTTCTTTTTTTCGTGCTTTTGTAGGTCCACGCAGGTTTTTTTAGGTCATCTAGCATGTACACGCATGTACTAATGGAGTAGGGCACATGGCCCCTTATAAAAAAGGTTTTTTAAAGAGTTGTTCAACAGTGCTTTGGCAAAGAAGGGATCTGAGATGGCTTGATGTCAGGTAAGCATGTATGGTGCAAATTAGGGTTATAACAAATATTCACCTCCACTTTCTGATCTAAGACACTTCAACTTTTTTCCTCTCTCATTCTCAACCAAAGCTTTCCATTTCTTAAAAGTATCAAAAACATCATATTTTTGTTGAATGCAATAAACCCAAGTTTTTCTAGTTGCATCATAAATACAAGTAATATAATAACGAGAGACACCAAGAGATGATACATGAGTTGGTCCCCATACATCTGTATGCACAAGCTCTAACCTTTCACTCTTCTTTTCTTTTCCGACTTTGAGAAATATGACACTCTTCTTTTTTCCATAAACTCACAGAAATCCAAATCAATTTGTTTAATATCTAGCAACAAGTTTCTTTTGTGAAGTATTTGCATCCCCTTATCACTCATGTGTCCAAGCCTATGATTCCACAGTGTTTTATCCACTCCTTTAGAAGCTAAAGAGATAGATGATTCAATATTACCAGTACATAAATGCAATGTACCTACCTTCTCTCCTTTTTCTATCACTAGTGATCCTTTGGTGACCTTCCACACCTTATCTATAAATATGAATATACAACCTTCACTTGCCAACTGCCCTGTTGAAATTATATTTTTTCTTAGATCTGGCACATGTCTTACCTCTTTCCAAAACCATTGGTTTTCATTCCTTTGCTTTATTTTTACCTTTCCCATTCCAACAATTTTTCATGGTGCATCATCACCCAAATGAACCTATCCAAAATCACCTTGAATAGGGTGTGGCATGAAATGAAGCCCCTGAATCTACTACCCAAGACTTAGAAATGTTATCTACAGAAAGAATCAAAGCATCTTGTAACACATCACCTATTACATTTGCTTCCTGATTTTTCTCCTATTTTCCATCTCTTTGTTTCTTTGGAGCTCTGTAGTCTTTCTTCAGATGTCCTTTCTTCCCACAATTACAACACTCTATCTTTCCCAGTCTAGATTTGGATCTTCTCTAACTAGAATTATCACGGTTCCCTGAGCCCTTTCCTCTATCCTTTTGTATTCCCATGTTCTCCATGTTTAATGCATTACCTGATGTCTCACCTATGCTTTTTCATCATATTTCCTCGCTAAGGATAACACCAACACCATCATCAAATTTTAAATTGTTTGAACCAGAGACAAAGTTACTTACAACCATGATTGTTCCAGCTTTCTAGCAATGAGCACAATATTAGAAGAGCCGTGACCTCATCATCAAAGTCCACTTTTAAAGAACTTATCTTATTAGTAACCATATTAAATTCATTTAAATGATCTGCAGCAAACCCACCTTATGAAATTTTCATATTAAATAATCTCTTCATTAGAAATATCTTATTGGACATCGAGGGTTTTTCATACAGTTTAGCCAATGTGTCCATAAACTTCTTTGTTGTCTTTTATTTAAAAATATTGAAAGCCAACGACACTGCCAGACTCAACCGTATCATTCCTAGTGTTGTTATGTCAAGAACCTCCCATTCTTCATCCTTCATGTCCGTTGACTTCTTTGTTATTCCACCCAATGGTAGGAATAGATCCTTCTTATATAAATAATATTCCTTCTGCATCTTCTATAACAGGTAGTTTTGGATATTAAATTTCTCGACCCTAAACTTTCCATCTTCCGCCATTTCTCCCACTCGAACCACGATCCCTCTTTTCCTATGAGTTACCTTTCGCTTTGATACCAGTTGTTAGAAAAATAGGATCGCAGAGCAATAAAATAAAAAAAATGTAGAAATAAAACACAGAAGACACACAATACAATAGAGACATATATATATGTGGATGACCCAGTGTGGTCTACGTCCACCAGATAAATTTCCAGGTCCTTCCTTTTTAATTATCTAGCAAATTAAGGGATACAAACTACAGTATACCCATTGTAAATTCATCTTGTTTCTCTCATAATCTCCTCTCTCAGAATATGATATTCACAATGATTCATAGACACAATAAATTTCTCTCATAGAAGATGGTTTCCTTCTAGGGAAAAAAACCCTAACATAACTTCTACCATCAAATATGTGACCTTATAATTAACAGTCCAAATTTACTATGAAATTACAATATACATTTACAAGGAAAATTTTCCTTTGGGGGCTTCACCCCCGAACCCCCATCGGGGAATGTTTTCCCTCAGACCCCCATCAGGGACTCGCTTTCCCTCGGATACCCGAGCCAATGGATGATACCCTTGGACCACGTAGGGGGGGGAATCCCCCCCTGCAATCACCCCCCACGTGGAGGGGTGTACAATATTCCAGGGTGTATAGTCTTCATGGGGTATAAACATGACTAAAAATAAATACCCATGAATCAGGAAGATAATCAGGCTCCCCAACCAGTATGGATGATTCTAGGCATGGAGTGAGAGGAGTAGGAGAAGCCTCCGGCATATTGATTCAATTAATTCTATTGCAATAAAATATGTTTTGTTTGTACCAGGATTAAATAAGAATATTCTTTCTATTTATACTTTAGAAGATAAAGGTAGAAAGGTAGATTTTATGGATGGCCAAGTCCTTTTATGGCCTAAGATTTCAAGTATAGATTCAACTATTGTGATTGGTGTCCGAGAGGGAGGATTGTATAAAGTGAAGGGACACCTAGAATAAGACCTTGTACACAATAGTGTTAACTCTAGTGAGATATGGAACAGAAGAATTTCTAAACCAAATTGCAGATTCTTACAATATTTGAGCAAGATGGTTATGGGTATACCAGTTATTCAGGTAGAGCATGATGGAGTATTCAAAGGATGCGCACTTGGAAAGAATTCCAAGGGAGTATTTTCAAGAAATGACAAAATATCCAAAGGGATCTTGGACATCATGCATTCACATGTATGCAGACAACTGATGGTTCCATCTCTAAGTAAATTGTTTTTCAATGTCATTTTTATTGATGATTACTCACATAAGACATGGATCTATTTCTTGAATCAAAAGATGAAGTTTTTAACAAGATTCAAGAATTAAAGGCTTTAGTAGAAAATATCTTCAGAAGAAATATTGAAATATTGAGGTTAGATAATGGAGGTGAATACACCTCAAATGATTTCAAATACCTTTTCAAAGAATATGGGATTAAGGGGGAGTTTGACAAATCCCTACAACCCCCAATAGAATGGGGTTGCAGAGAGAAAGAACAGATCGATTCTAGAATCAACTAAAGCAATTATCCATGACCAAAATTTACCCATGCATATATGGGAAGAATCATCCATTACAACAATATATATCAAGAATATAACACCTCATAATATATTGGGGAACAAGACACCAAAAGAAGTATTCACTGGAATGAAACCAGAAATCAACCACTTGAGAATATTTGGTTGTCCATTGTACATATATGTTCCCAAGGAAAAGAGAATGAACTTGGAGCGTTCAAGAAATAAGGGCACCTTTGTTGGATATAGTGATACCTCAAAGGCTTACATAATATACATCCTGAGACAAAGACAGATTGATATTAGTAAGGATGTTACATTTGATGAAGAAGCAACCTTCAGGAAATCTAGGGAGTCTCACATAGATGAGGAAAGAGAGGAGGAGGATCCAAGGGATTTAGTAATGAATGACTCTACTCCAGAAGAACACATTCCAAAATATCAGAATGAGATAATAGAGCCAAAGATACATGTATATCCACCCAGAGAAGTTACAATTACGAGCAAGAGACCAGCATGGCTCCAGAACACTTTGTAAGAAGATGAAGGACATAAAACTCCCAGAGGCTCTTTCAAAGAGAGCAAGAGACCACACATTTTTTCCATCTATGTGGCACTGATAAGTAAAATCATTGATTCAAAACCTTCCACTTATGAGGAAGTTGCTAAGAAACAAGTGTGGAAGGATGCTATGATGGAAGAGTATTAGTCCATCATGAAGAATGATGTGTGGGAAGTAGTTTTGAGACCATAAGGGAAGTTATTAGTGACTTCCAAGTGGATCTACAAGATCAATCATGTTGTAGATGGAAGCATAGAGAAGTAGAAAGCGATATTTTTGGCTAGAGGATTCTTCCAGAAAGAGGGGGAAGATTCTGACGAGAATTTTCTCAAGTAGAAAAGTACACTTCCATCGGATCTATTATTGTTATTACTTCCATTATGGGATTGAAATTACACCAGATGGATGTCAAGAATGCTTTCTTTAATGGTGTAACTAAATAATAAGTGTACATAGAGAAACGACAAGGTTTTATAATCCATGGGAAGGAGTCCCATGTTTGAAAATTGAAGAAATATTTGTACGTTCTTAAGCAGGAACGTAGGGCATGGAATGCTAGAATAGACAATTATCTAATGAGCTTGGGGTTTACCAAGAGTGATGTAGATCCCAACCTTTACTACAAGGTTGAATATGGTTTCCCATTGATCTTGGTACTATATGTGTGTTAGCACTAGAAGTCACCCATAGATTGTAGTAGGGGTAAGCCTGATACCCATCAGAGTTTAATGTGACAATGAATAATTTTTAAGGGTGGTCTAATGGATGTAGTCTCAAGATTATATCTCTTTTAACTTAGAAAACTGGGTTGGGGAGGCATAGATAAGTGAGGTATTGATCTAACTTAAGCCGATAA
>ML836903.1:36217-48766 GCA_009831015.1 Picea engelmannii | reverse complement strand
CAATGGTTGGTGCCAATGCTGCTAGAATAACATGTCTGGATTTTGAATTACAACTCATAAGCTTCTTCTCATTTGGATGGGTTGGAGCATTATTTGGGATTACATAACCATTTACAATTGAGTACCACATGTCTACTCCCAAAGCTGTTAGGTAAGTTTTCACTCTATCACTCCAGTATGCATAATTTCTTCCATCAAATTTTTGAATCCCATTTGAAATGTGCTCATGGTCATCCATCTCTGCTTAGGATTTTCCTTCCAGTGGTTAAAATGTTCTGAAGGAAACCTTCTCTGATACCAATTGTTGATACTGAGAGGGGGGTGAATCAGTATCAAGTACAATTAATTTTTTTTTCAACTTATACTTAAACCATTAAATTATATCCAATGAGAAATGAACAATAGTATAAGAGTTACACCAATACACCACAATACACCATGCACAATATATGAGAAATAATCAATAGTTATTGGTCAAGGGAAGTAATGACTTCCAAAGGTAGCTACAACTTCCAAATATAAAGGGATGGATAAACCTCCAAGAGGAAGATACAATCCTCCAATATCAAGAGAGATTTTAACTCTCCATCCTTTCCCCTTCCTTCCCCAACCAAGAATATATGAGAGATAATAAAACTTTACATTAAATCATCACCATCAACCAACCATCACATATAGTCTAATAATGCTTCCCAAGACTTCTTAAACTTATATAATTCTTCAATTATTGGAAAAATATGATCCTATAGATAATATTACTCAATGTATTCTCTGAACCTCCTCCAAGTTTCACTCCTTGAATCCTCCCCAAAAAGAAGTTATAAGAAGAATGGTAGACTTTATTCAATTCTGGTGTATTCAAGAGAGAGAACTTGTACAGAATGCCCCACGCTCAATATTTAACATCAGATTATGAAACTGGCACACAAGAAACTACAATTCGTAATATTTCCAATGAAATTTGTCCCACTTCATTTGGATTCTATATTAAGAAGTTATGACTTTTTTACCTGGAACACCTATTTATTGACTAGCTTCAGGACTGGTCAAAAACCCTATCTTCCATAGAGTATATCTCCATAATTATAGCGAATCAAGAGTTGAAAATTTTACCACAGGTACCTTGATATTTCTTCTCAATACCATAGCAATTTCATCATCTGAATCGTTCTAGAAAAAACGTTATAGAGAAAATGGTAAGATGACCTGAAATAACATACCTTATACCACATCACCAAAAGACTTCATCCTCCCTTGAAATCTGACCTTCTTTACTTCTGATTTCCTCTGAAATTCGACTTGTGTATCAAATGAATGTATAATGATACGTATTTATACCATTTATGTCACTTCCTTTTAACATTAGGGCCTACCTGACACTTTCTTATTTTTTAATTCTTTTCTTTAATTATCTTTAGGGCCTACATGTACTTCCTTCTTCAATTCTCTTTGTCATCTTCAAAAATTCATTTCTCCTCAACCATGAGGATCCATGTGACATGCCACATACCACCGGAAACAACATAATGTATACTATCCATCCATGGGTGTTGTATCTGCATGTACATTGTCCTTCATTTCCAAATACCTTCATCAATCTTGCGGTCCAAAACCCATCACTAGGGTTGACATCAATGACAACAATCAATCTTCCAACAGAAACACCATGCACAAGAACACACAAAGTATCCTGAGAAACCCTTCTCAACAAGGGAAGAAAACCCAGCCAAATCCTTTTCTATATTCTTCAAGAAAAATACCTTCACCACCAAGAAAACCTAGCACACAAGAGGGTGCTTGCAAACCCTAGAACACTAGCATGCAAGAGAGGTGCACACTTTTCCCAAGAAGATGTATTTGATGAAACTTCCAAACTCACACAAAATATATGATTCCTCAATGGGGAATCTACCTTTACTTATATTAGACTTGAACTGTCAACAAAAGTGTCTATTGACACAATAGGGCCGACCTCTCTAACTCACAATATAATTAATAATAACCAGATTAATTATCTTTTACATTAATTATCAATTACATTAAGGTGCGGCCAACCTGTACCCTTTACATTACAATTAGGGTTACAGGTAGGTCTGACTCTTGAACAATATAGAAATGGATCACATACCTCCACTAGTGCTCATCCACTAGGGGCACATCCATAGGGGTGTCCATATCTCTATCTCAATGCATCTCACAAGAGAACCACACTCACTAGTGCTTAGCCACTAGGATCACGTTTACATGTGGTCATCCACATGCACGTCCACTCAATAGATCTTATTTCCCTTTGCATTACATATGAGAGTCATATGGAGTTCATCATGTCAAGTCTCTGCTCAGAGGAGGCTAATACATTGTCTTTATCTCTGTCTCATAACGATGCACCCAACTCATGGGAATTCACACGTTCACCTTGTGTTCAACCACAGACACGTCCAACTCAAAGAATCTCACTTCTCATTGCGTTACAAAGGAGAACCATCTAGATTTCTTCTCAACTCTCTATAACGAGGAGGCCATCTCTACGTTTCCACTCTGTCTCAGATAGGAACCATACACCCATCTCAGGGGCTCTCTCTCAGGTTTGTGTCCTGGAGAATGTCTCACGCAATTGTAATCATCAACACTCCCTCTCATCTAGGGAGGCATTCTCCACCAGGCCAATTCTCTCACGAAAATAATCGAACTTTGTCTTGGCAAGTGGTTTGGTGAAGATATCTGTGATCTGCTCATGAGTAGGAAGGTACTGCACATGTACTGTCTTCCTCTGCACAATGTCTCTAATATTGTGATTCTTTATCTCGATGTGTTTTGATCTGTCATGAAACAAAGGGTTCTTGGAGAGCTTCACATAGCTCTGGTTATCACAATGAATAGTAGTAGGATCCATCTCATGATCGAATAAGTCAGTCAGAAGTTTGCGAAGCCCCACTGCTTCACAAACTGCTACACTCAATGCAATGTACTCTTCCTCTGCGGTGCTCAATGCCACATAGCTCTGTTTTCTGCTACACTAGGAAACCATGGCAGACCCTAAAGCGAAGCAACAACCGAAGGTGATTTTTCTGTCCACTGCGCTTCCTACCCAATATGCATTGACATATCCTTGCAGGCTCAAATCTACATTGGAGGCATATCTCAGGCCATAACCAACTGTGCCTCGTAAATATCTCAATACATGTTTTGCAGCTATCCAATGTGTCTGTCTTGGTTGGCTCATAAACTGGATAAGCACGTTCACTGCATAGAATATGTCCGTTTTTGTGTTAACCAGATACATCAATGATCCAATCAACTGTATGTATAAGTGTGGATCTACCTCTCCTGAATTAGTATCACTCATCTTCTTCAAATCCATCACCATTGGAGTGGGCATGGATTTGCATTCTGTCATGCCAAACTTTTTCAATATCTCCACAATATATTTTCCTTGACTTAGGAAAAACTCCTTTGTCCTCTGCCATACTTCTAGTCCCAAGAAGTAGTGCATCAAGCCCAAATCCTTCATTTCAAATTTAACAGTCAATGCTTCTTTTCATTCAACAATGAGTCTCTATGAACTAGTGAGGAAAAGGTCTTCCACTTATAGGACCAAAATCAAACACTCATTTCCATGAATGTGATGATATAAGTTTGGATCAACAACACTTTTGTTGAAGCCCAAACTCATCATAAATCCATTTATTTTCTCGTACAAAGCATGTGGTTCTTGTTTTAGACCATATAGATCTTTCTTCAACCTGCACACATGAGATATTTCGTTATGCATAAAAAATCCTTTTGGCTGCTCGATATAAACTTCTTCTTCAATTTCACAATTGAGAAAGGCTGTCTTTACATCCATCTGGCGTAGCTTCCAACCTATGGAAGTAGCTAGTGCAATGATAGAACGAATGGAGGTGTATCTACTAGAGAAAAAGTATCGTCATAGTAAACTCCCTCTACTCGTGAGAACCCTCTGGCTACAAATATCACTTTGTATTTTTCAATGCTTCCATCAACTGGATGCTTGATTTTGTAAATCCATTTGGAAGTCACTACAGGCTTTCCCTCTGGTCTTGGAACAATATCCCATACATCATTTTTCAATATAGATTGATATTCTTCAGTCATGGCATCTTGCCATACTTGTTCACCTGAAGCTTATCCATGACAAGATGGATCTGAGTCAATGATATGGGTCATGGCTGAAAGGTAGCTTGAAAATCTCTTTGGTCTCTTACTCTCTCAGCTTGTTCCTTGAGGGGATTTATGTCGCTTTGCTTCTTGTAGAGTTTGTTAGGCCCAAGCAGGCATTTTATGTTCAACTGTAATATCTCTGGGTATGTCACTTGGAGCAACTATATCGGTTGGAACAACTAGAGCTATTGGATCAATTGGAATAATGTCTGTCTCCCTTTGAACTAGTGAAGGGGGAGAAGTCATTGTCTCACTATCAATTTCCATCTGAGATTCTCTGGATCTTTGGAAGGATACTTCTTCAAAGGTAACATCTCTGCTTATTTCAATTTGTCTTTAACTAGGAATGTAGATTCGATATGCCTTTGAGGGTTCATTGTATCCTACAAATGTGTCGTTTCTCCTTGAAGGTTCTAGCTTGGATCTTTTCTCTTTGGGTACATGAAAATATATTGGACACCCAAATATTTTGAAGTGTCCAATATCAGGCTTTACTTCGGTGAAGGATTCTTTTGGAGTAATGTTTTCAGGATCTGATGAGGACTTTTGTTTTGAACATACACTGTTGTCATACATGCTTCTTCCCATAGAGTCATAGGTAGACTCTGGTCATGTATCATTGCTTTAGTTTCCTCGATGATAGTTCTGTTTTTCCTTTCTGCAACCCCATTTTGTTGATGGTTGTAAGGAAGTGTGAACTCCCTCTTGATCCCTGCTTTAATACAAAACTTGTTGAAATCTTTTGAGGTGTATTCTCCTCCATTATCTGATCTTAATACTGTGATTTTTCTTCCAGTCTAGTTCTCAACCCGAGCTTTGAATTCTTGAAATTTTGTAAGGACTACATCATTGTTCTTCAGAAAGTAAATCCAAGTTTTCTGGGAGTGATCATCTATGAAGAGTACATAGTATAAGTACCCATTCAGAGATGCAACATGCATTGGCCCACACACATCTGAATGTATTAAGTCCAAGATTTCCTTTGATCTATTGTCACTGCTGGAGAAGGATCCTTTAACGTTTTTTCCAAGGGCACAACCTTTGCAAACACATTTATGCTGAATCTGTATTTCTAGTAGACCTGTTACCATTTTCCCTAGAGTTGGGAGAGCTCTATAACGAATGCAAGATAGTTTTCTATGCCATATCTCACTCAAGATGATAGTCATGTAGCGGGGCTTGGACTAGTTTAATGGTTAATCTGTACAAGCTGTTTTCTCGGACACCAATTACCTTGGCATAATTTATATGAGAGTCTTTTTGCCATGCAATAACTCTTCCTTCTGAGAAAGTAACCTTGTAGCCTTTGTCTTCCAAGGCATAACTAGAGACAAGGTTCCTTTTCATTCTAGGTACATATAATACTTATTTTAATTGAAGCTGTGTTGGGCTGGAGATATGATCACTTTTATGACGGTTATTATGCACTTTTKCCACATGTRCATATGTGTTTTTCATCTTTTGAAGGAGMTTTTTGAAGAATTTTATGATAAAACGATATGATCGACATAAGGTAYGTATGATTCATGTTTAATGATTGTATCGAGCATAATTYATCATGTTTTCACACTACCAAGGATCTGATTCACATTTTTTGATGTTACAGGGCAAAAATGCACTACGTTTATGCTTCCGRCACTCACTCTGGTGCTCGTTCCGGTACCCGATCTAGCACTCGTTCCAGTAYCCAATCTGACACTCCTTCCAGCACTACGTATTGCACAAAAATGGAGGGCGACTTGGCGGTTATGGTATTGGCGACCAGTGATGGGCGAATCGAGAAGGTTGGTTTTTTTCATCCTTATCCCCTTTAGCTACTGAACTCTTGACTACTTGATTTTGGGTTGTTATGGTAGGTGATTATTGGCTCGCTCGTTTTCGACAGTTAAGGCACCATTAATGAAATTTGCCAATTTTAGAAGTAGTTCAAACCTCATGTGATCGACCACTTGGTCTACAAACATTATAAATACCAACATGGTGGTCAAATAGTTTTTAAGTAGTAGAAGAAGTTGTGTGTTAGAGCCAAAATTATTTTGGCTCCGTTTTTTCATTTTTCAATTGCCATAATTGTATAAAACTGTGTTTCTGCGTTTTAATGGTGAATTTCTTTTGCTGAGCTCATGGTGTGATTTTAGGGAGTGACCATGACTTGCTGGGGGGCCCACCAACCGTCTGGTAACTATCTTTGTGTTGTTCATGCATTTTATGATTTGATTGTTTTCTTTATTTTTCTGTACATGCATATTTTTATTGTGTTAATTAGTTTGCTGTAGTTTAATTGTTTTGATTCTCTTTTGTAGGTTAGAATGATGAGATGTGTTAACATGTATTGATCTTGTAGATTAGGAACGGATTTGCAAATCCCTAGACTAACCCCATGCACAATTAGATATTAGATTATGCTTTCTTTTATGATTTTATAGTTAAGTTTAWAACAAAKTTTTAATTAGACTAGAACAGAGTTTTTATTTGGGTTCTCTTTGACAAGGATTTGATGGATGGATAGAGTTAATTCCAATTTTTCATTATAGCTTGCTTATCTCATTTTTATATAGATTTTGCTTACTTAGTTGTTGGTTAATGTAGTTGTTGGTTTACTTTTTAATGCATGTCTTAATTTCTGCTTTTAATCATTTCTTTATTGGAGTTTGAATTGTTAGAATATATATAGTATAGTTTTCATTTTATGTAATTTTATTTCTAGAATTAAATTGCAATTATATTTCTTAGTTAATGGTTGAATTTAGTTTTTCTTACATAGTGTAGAAATATAATGATGATCTCGTTATGTTGTTGATGGTTCATATATGAATATGCAGTGTATTTAACATTGTTTTGTCATGGAAAAACTCTCATTGGATTGTTTAATCCATACCTTTCACTTTGCCATTGAGATTAGTGTTGATATTATACCATTGGAATTGTCCTTTGTTGTCAAGTGCCATCGAAATATCATCCGACACCGAAGACATTCACACAACCACCAACATTATATTTTAATTGTCATAGGTTAAAAGACAATTTTCCTGTTTTCGTAGATTAAAGATAGTTTCTTGCTTTTGTAGATTAGAAGAGATAGTTTTCCTTCTTTCATAGATATAGTTTCCTGCTTTCATAGATTAGAATAAAGTTTTATTGCTGCTGTAGGATAGATAGACTTTTCTTTGATAGATTAGATAGTAGTTTTCTTATTATAGATTAAGCATTAGTTTGTAGTTCTTCTTGCTTTCAATAAAATAGATTTCCTTTCATGCATTAGACATAGTTTTGTATTGAGCATTTAGTCCAGTTGCCTCTTAGATTTCCTTTCATGCATTAGAAATAGTTTTTCGTTGAGAATTTAGTCCACTTGCCTCTTAGGCTAGATAGTTGTTCAGTGAGAAGTTTTACTTTGATTACTTGCAGCAGTTAGTTGCCTTTGCTTACTTGTCTATTTGCTTTAGTAGGTTACATAGTTGTCTATTGCTTTAGTAGGTTAGTCAAGTGTCTTTGCTTGCTTGTATATTTGCTTTAATAGGTTAGATAGGTGTTTTTTCTTGCTTGTTTATTTATTTGCTTTCATAGGATAGTTGCTCATTGAATGTAGGTTGATAAGTTAAAACAATTTTCTTTTGTTAGTTGCTCATTATTATGGTTAGTAGTTTGTTGAGCTAGTTTGCTTCGAATAGGGTTTTTGACTTGCTTTTCTTAGGACTATCCATCGATCCTTGGCCCAAAATTACTTAGGTTACATAGTTTCAATTTTCTTAGTAGGGTTTGCTCATTAGATAGCTTTGCTTGAATAGATTAGCCCTTAGATAACTACCTTCCCTAGTTAGACTATACTACTACCAACCCTTCTACCTTTGGGATATATTTTGCTACAACTCTAAGTTTACTTACCCCGGGTTGACAATTTAATTGAGGGTTTTTAGTGTGTTTTTAATGCATATATAACACCCATCATTTTGGCGCCGTTGCCGGGGAGTTGTCTTAAGGTAAGAAGTAGTTAGGAAATAGATCATCTTTAGACCTTAGCATTATCTTGGTGGCGAGGGAACTTTAAGATGAGAGGTAAGAACTTGCGCATCTGCTATAGCAGGTTCCCCCAAACCCAATGATAGTTTTTGTTTTTGTTTATGAATAGACCTAGAAACCAAATGGTAGTTTTTTATTTTGTTTTTGCTTTCTTTCATGAATAGGCCTAGAGACCCACAAGGTAGATACATTAAATCAAAATCAGACCTTTCAACCAAGGTTCCTTCCGATCGATTTGGGGGAAGGAACATTCTTCTTATAAAATCCACAGACCGATACCAAAAAATAGGAGCTAGATCAACCCAAAGAGCTAAAGAAGTCTCTAAAAGAGACTAAAGAAGGGAGCACTATAGAACAAGAAATTGAAGCATCAGTAATAGTGGGACAGGAGGCAAGACCACTCGAGCGTTCCGCAGAACCAAACAATACAACCTTTGTTTTCTTACCACCATCAGGAGATCCTAACTTTATGGATATCATCTTTGTGTGAACCAAGTTTTATCAAATGACAAGATGAATTCGAAGATGACCATTAGTTTGGAAGAACTCAAATCCTAGCAACAGTCAGGATTTCTTCTTTTCAAGAAGAACATATTTTGGAAACAACCAAAAGTGTATCTACCTCTCCAGAAATATTAGAAGAATCAAGGTCCTATGAGCTACAAAATGATCTTCGTTTCCAAACTGTGAAGGAAGCTGAAAACTTATGGACTACCTTTGGTGGAGAGCAATCACTAAGACCTGAGATTGAGGAGTTCTCAACATCCATCTCAACAGATCCTTTATGTATTTCAAAAATCAATCATCTAAAAGAAGAGGATCTGCATAGCATGATGAAGGAGAGCATATAAATTTCTATTGATGAACATCAAGATTACATTGAAATTTGGTTTCAAGAGGTCATCAAGCCACAATACTGTTCTCTTCTTCAACACCTTCTGATGCCAAAACAAGTAGGTAGGTTGGTTCTTCATATCCAGGTAATCACTGCGGTAACTTTTTCATACATGGATATGAGTATGTTTCTTATCTTTCTCCACACATGGTTACATTGGAAGAGTTCTTACACTTGAATAGAGATTTTCCCTTTCTTTTTAGGTAGGGTAGGATAGTAAATAAAAGATGCATGTTGTTAGTTTAGCTTAGAGTCTAATGCAAACTCATTTTACATTTTCTTTTAATAAAATAACTATGAGATACATGTTCCAGTGACTTGATCTCATTAGTCTTTGATATTTTAGAGTGTTTTTTTTTTCTAGAGACTTCTGTAGGTATTTATTTCACTACGAGTAGATAGTTTCAAGGAAATATCAAAGAAGGATTCGTCTTCAAAACATTGCTATACTTGAACCTTGTTGTTTGCTAAGCATCAAATGAATAATAAATTGCTATAATTAGCCATGTTTTTGCAAAGACTTTCATCTTTTTTTTCTCAAAGCATCTTAAATAGCAATTGCTCTTGAATCTTCACCACTATATAAGGAAGTGACACCATAACCCTCAAGCTTAGAGGTATCTTGTACATTTTCCCCAATAAACCTGAGTAAGTGAGTAAACTATCTTTATTAAAGAGTAACAAGGAGGTCTGATTAGCGGTTAGTCATGGAAACATCACAATAACTTACAAAAGAAGAAAGTGAGTTGAGCCTAGACATACCTTTCCGTTCTTTCTCAATGGTACCATCCACTACACACTAAATAGCTTGACTACATCATATCTTTAGATAGGCCACGCCTTCTTAAGTACTCCTTACATAAGGGCAATCACTAAGGAATATATATAACAGAAATTCATCCTCTAACATAAATACCATCCCAATAAAAGGAAAGAAAAAGTTGTTTTCAAAGCTGTCCCCCCATCTTCTTGCATAAAGCAATCTTATACTAAAATCTTAAAAGATGGAGGGCCAGTCTCTGAGGGTGTGAGAGGATAATCCGTTGGGATACTGAACAGGTTTGTTGGCAGCGGGTACCGGCCTGTGGTATGACTAGGTAAACCCGCCAGAGTACTGAACAAGCTTGCTGGCAGCGGGGCATTCTACCTAGCAAGGATGATAATCTGACAAAAATTAATAATAAATTTAAACTTGTCCTGATGTATGACATTACTTGTAGACAAGGATGACATGAAGTATGTATGGTTAAGCTAAGGTTAATGAACTCCATAAACTTGCCATTGGGAACTAACTCTGAGACTATCTTGAAACTCTCTTACCTACCTCTTCTTATCTATATATAGGATCTCTTATCCTATAGGTGGGGCCATATTTTAACCGTCTCGTCATACCAATCTGTGAAATTTATCTCTACACTTAACAAGATGTAAATCTTCGGCTATTGGGAGAACTAACTGGTTTCTTATATTTTTGATTGTGAGGTGTCATAATACTTAGGTGTAGGGAGGGGTTCATGAGTTGACAAATGATAACATAGCCTAGAAGAAGTAAATCTTTGTAAAAATTTTGTATTATTTTCATGATACAAGTTATTACATCAGTAGTCAGTTTATCTTGAAGTGTTAAACTCCTGTGTGCTATAAATTGTTGTATATGTCCTTAACATACCACTCTATTGGTTTATTTTTGTTACAGGTTGTTCATTGTAGGTTTGACATACATTTTTGTTACAGGCTGTTCATTGTAGGCTTGACATTACATGTTCTATGCAAGTGGATTGAGTGAGCATGGTGGAAAAATCAACAACAATGGAACACTCTTAGCCTGCCTCAACTCCTATTCACTATGTTCGTGGCCTCTGAGGAATCAATTGCCTCAGCCACAAATATCCCAAGAGTTGGAGACCGCTGATTTAAACACCACCAGTTGCCAAGAGAAAGCTATACCAGGGTTTTCAAAACTGAATTTCAGAACATATCTGGAGCTAAGGGATACTCCAAGGAGTGGATAAAAGAGGAGTTGATCAACCCTCTCACAGTCATCACCAGATTGATTACATGTGAAGGTAGATATTTTGTCTTTAGAGCTTGTCAATTTCGATTATTAGCTCACTTTCAGTTCAATAAGCCATTGTAACTTTCCCTTTTACTTCTTAAAGAGTCTTGAGATGATGTATTCCCAGTGAGGAAGGATGTAACCAATCCCCATAACAACCTATTTCACCACGGCCTTATCAAACTACTTGTCTTAGCCGAGTTGGAAAAACAGGAGAAAACGTGGGATGAGTTCATTGACCAATTTGCAAACCCTCATCTCACAATCAAGACTAGCAAGAAGACTCTTGATCTAGGGACTGTTAATCCACCCAAACCCTCATGCTCAAGCTATTCCTTTACCAGACCAAAAGTCCAAGAAACTTGTTGATACCCCTGCAGCCTCATCGGGCAAGAGGACCAAGAAGCCTATTGCTAACCCCCCTCTAAAAATAGTAAAGACCATGAAGCCTATTGCTAATTCATGGCATGAGGATGTGCCATATCTTCGGTCCAGGGGGAGTTTCCTGAGCCGAAAATTCTAAGCATTTCCCATTTGTATAGCAAACCCATGAGAAGAGGAAGTAGGATTTCTGTCAAAATTCTGTCATACTGTCTTTTTACAAATTCTTGGGATATTATATCAACAGTTGTTTGTATTGGTATGATAAATTATATACTGTTGACATCATTGTGTGTTATAAGCTCCTATGCGATTTTTTTTTATGCTATAGAAGACTGCTTATACTTAACTACTCTTTGTGACAAATACATAGCGATTACAACTGCTAAATACTTACTGTCATCTGTATTCCAAGCTTATGAAAAGAGGATCAATTGTTTGAATTGTTACATATTAATGACAGACAATAACAATTCTCTTGTTCACCATGCCTACCAGTACAAACCAAGCCTTTTGTTAGTATCTGTCAGTTCTGTCAGTCACCAGTGATCAAATTTACTCTTTCATGTGATTGATAGGATTATTAGGTCAAATTGTTATATTTTCAAGATAAAATTCTCAAATACAATTTGACATATCTTGGTTGTAAAATTTTCATTGGTGTGTCTAGGTGTCAATACTACTCCCTCCACTCATCCAAGGTCATACATTTTCATCATGGTCATGTCATCATTCCTTGTCATCAACTTTCAAATGATTGTCTTGGTCAAAGTTCTACTTCAAAATTGGTTTTTGAATTAAGAAAGATTAATTTGAAAAAAGTGAGAGGTTTTTGTCAATCATAGACCAAGAAACAAAAACCTCCTTCAGTTTATGCACATGTGTTATCATTTGAGATAAATTTCCCAAATACAGTCGCTATAGGAGGGTTTCTACACATTTGGAAAGTTTGACTTCAAGTCAGTTTTTCAGAGGGTTGGAGAAGGCATTTGCAGTACTTGATGGTTCCATTGTG